>CAJQUN010000663.1:0-256138 GCA_907163345.1 Haberlea rhodopensis
GCACAACAACCCATTACGAACATGTGTACCCCGAGCTAGTATTTTCAAAATCGGCCGGACATAAAACCAGTATCATTTCACCATGTGTAATTACATTCATGCCCCAAGGGAGTGCTCCCCATTACACACCTGTCATCTATGCCTAATTACGTTATGCGCTTCCCAGTCTTACAAATTTATTATTAACAATAATAATATTATTAGAATTATTATTAGAATAATAATTATAATTATATACATGTATATATATATATATGTGTTAATATTATAATTTAAAACATGAGTTGCATCCTTAAGCGTGATATCTAAAATATGAGTTGCATCCTTACAACTTTTTTTTCGATAATAATAATAATCTGTGGGGTATGATCTGCCCATGATTATGGTCCGACAAGATGGTAACGCGACGTTATCAAAGTACACATGTTCGAAATGACTTGGTACCGCTAAACAAGACTCAATACAATATTTTTTATTTTTTTTATAACATATAGATATAAGATATATATATCATATATTAAGTATACTCTATCAGATCATATATATATATATTATCTCTACATATCTCTAATTAATATTATTTGTAATTGTATAGAATAATAATATATTATATTATATTATCTTTAAAATAAATAAAATGAAACAGGTGACTTCGTTTCTGTAAAAACGAATTCACCTTTTATTTAAAAAAAAAAAGAAAATTTTGAAAAAAAAAGTTGAAATCGTTTGTTGAAGAACGATTTACCATAAAAATTTAACCAATATTTTGTACGGTATTTTCATAATTCTACTTTTTTTTGCTATATTTTTAATTTTAAACCGAGTAGGAGACGATGGTTTTGTCATTTAACAGAAGAGACGATGTGTTTTCTTCAGAAACTAAAAGAAAAAAAACTTTAAATATGAAGTATCGTTAAAGCAAAACATGTTGTCTTGTAGCTTTAAGTATTTAAATTATAAAATAAAAAAATAAAATAAAAATTTATTATTATTATTTGTATAAATACACGCAGTTCCATAACTTAAAAATTGGTTATGTTATAATTAAGGCTTATATATGTCCATATGTATATATTTTATGTGGTTTAAATTTTGTGCTAAATTATTTATTGTATTGTTTAGTATGTATAATTCTTATTGTTTAATTATACACGTAAAATAATTTAATATTAAAATTAAATTTGGTGTTCCTATTGCATAAAGTTTTATGCAATTTATATGAACATATTTTGTGAATTTAATGTTGTGTGATTCATATAATTTTAATTAATTAAGGAATAGCCACAACATCTTTAATTAAGCAAAATTATATTTAAGTGTTTTGGGATCACATTATAACATTAATGTAATTTGTCATATTTAATATAATAAATTTTCTCACAGGAATTTATATTATATTTGTATGATTAATTAGGATAGAATATCAAATTATATTTCCTATTTATCAACAGGAATTATGAAAATAACGTAATTGATAGTTTTATCATATAGTTATTGATGGATTTAATTGAGTAAAATTTTAGCCCACAGGCAAATTTTATGTCATTGGGTTCATATTTTTAAATATGATTTTACATTGGTAAAGCATGATATATGTTAATTAGTCTCAATTTTGGAATATAAGCATGTATATTATTTTTATGCAGTTATGCAGTCTGTGAATTTCTCTGATGTTAAGTGTGATATCCCCGAACTAAAGGGTGATAACTATAAAGTTTGGAAGGAGAGAAATCTTCTTCATTTAGGGTGGATGGACATTGATTATGCCATAAGAAAAGACGAACACCTCTGATTAATGAAATCAGCATTCCTGATGAGGTTGATCTTTATGAAAATGGGAGCGATCTAATCGTCTCTACGTAATGTTCATAAAGACTAAAATCTCTGTTGGTATTCGAGGTTTCGTCGAAGAACATAAAAATGTCAAGGCTCTACTGAAGGCTATTGATGAGCAGTTTGAGACTTCAGATAAAGCACTTGCTAGCACTCTAATTATGAAATTTTCATCTATGAGGATCACTACAGTGAAATGTGTGCGTGAGCATATCATGCAAATGAGGGACATTGCGGCTCAATTAAAGACTCTTGAGGTTGAGATGTCTGAGTCTTTCCTTCTGAACTATATTTTGAACACTCTTCCAAGTCAATATGGACCCTTTAAGATATCCTACAACACACATAATGATAAATGGTCAATTAATGAACTTATGACCATGTGTGTTCAAGAGGAGGGAAGACTGCCAATGGAAAAGAGTGAAAGTGTGTTTATGGCAACGGATAGAAAGAACATAAACCAAGCCAAATGGAAAGGGAAAGGTAAAATACCACCCCAATGTGGAATCAAAAAGGAATCTAAGTGTTTTTTCTGTAAAAAGAAGGGACACATGAAGAAAAGATTGCACCAAATTCAAGAAATGGCTTGAGCCGAAAGGTAAACCAATCTCATTTGACACATGGTGGATTGATTCTGGTTCTACAATCCATATTTCGAATACCTTGCAGGGTATGTGAAACCTAAGGAAACCAGTGGAAAGTGAGGAATGCATTTATTCAGGAAATAAAATGCGCTCACATGTGGAACCTGTTGGAACATGCAGTCTAGTTCTAAATAGTGGTTTTATTTTGAATTTAGAAAAGACATTTTATATTCGTTTTTCTAGGAATTTAATTTCAGTTTCAAGACTCGTACCGCTTGGTTATTCCTTTAAGTTTTCAGAAACATCTTTCAGTTTATATTATAAATCTGATCTTGTTGAGAATGGTACATTGTCTGATGGGCTTTTCTCTATTGATTTACAAAATAATGTCACTTATGATACTATGCATGTTTACACTGGTATGAAACGATGTGTTATGAATGAAGATTCCTCTATTCTATGACACCAGAGATTGGGACATATCTCCATAGATAAGATTAAGAGATTGTGTGGGCTGCATTAAAGGAAAGCAGACCAACAAGTACAAGAAAGGTGCTAAGAGGAGTACATACATATTAGATATCATATATTCAGATATTTGTAGTCCAGTAACGGACTCGTATGGTCCGAAATACTCCGTCTCTTTCATTGATGATTATTCACGATATATGCATATCAACTTGCTTCATAACAAGAACGGAGCACTAGACGCCTTTAAAGTTTTTAAGGCCGAAGTAGAGAAACAATGCAAAATGCAAATTAAAATCGTGAGGACAGACAGAGGTGGAGAATAATATGGTAGATACACTGAGGATGGATAAGCACCTGGTCCATTTGCGAAGTTTCTTCAAGAACATGGGATAGTTGCCCAATACACCATGCCAGGATCTCTGGATCAAATGTAGCAGAAAGAAGAAACCGAACTTTAATGGACATGCTGAGGAGTATGCGAAGTAACTACAAGCTTCCAGAATCCTTGTGGACTGATGCTATTAAAACGGCAGTGTATATATTAAACCGAGTTCCAACTAAGGTTGTCCAAAGACCACCATTTGAAGTATTCAAAGGTTGGAAACGGAGTTTGCGACATATACGCGTTTGGGGATGCCCGTCTGAAGTAAGAGTTTATAAACCCACAAGAAAAGAAACTAGACTCAATGACCACTAGTGGTATTTCATTGGATATGCCAAAGGTCTAAATTTATAAATTCTATTGTACATCTCATAGCACTAGGATTGTGGAGTCAAGAAATGTGAAGTTTCTTGAGAATGACTTGATCAGTGGGAGCGATCGATTTCAGGACATTGTTTATGAAAGGATCATATTGATGCTCAAACTTCAACTCCAAGTGATAGATTGATTATCATTCGCAACACTCCTCAAGTTCAAACGGGTGTTGGACAACCAATCATTGAAGTTTCACAAGCTGCTAATAATATTCCAATAGATCAAAATGTTCAAGAATTGCCAGGAATTATTGAACATCAGTTTGAACAACATGATCCACAGGAAAATGTTGATACACAGCATTAGGAGATCTGCTAGAGTAAGGAAATCAGCAATACCTAGTGATTATGTTGTATATTCACAAGAGCAGACTATAATGTTGGAGCCGAAAATGATCCTGAAACTTTTCACCAAACCATGAGTTGTAAAGAATCAAGTTTATGGTACGATGACATGAAAATATGAGTTGAATTCTCATGAACATCTAATGAAGTGTGGGATCGTGTTGAGTTTCCTAATGGTGGTAAAAGTCATTGGATGTAAATGGGTCTATAAATGAAGAAGCTCATTAGGAAACATTGAAAGATATAAATCAAGACTTGGCGCTAAAGGATTTACTCAAAAGGAAGGCATCGACTACAAGGAGACATTCTCTCATGTATCAAAGAAAGATTCACTTTCGTATCATCATGGCATTGGTTGCACATTTCGATTTGGGAGTTGCAACAAATGGATGTGAAACAGCCTTTCTAAATCGAGATCTAGAGGAAGAGGTTTACATGAAACAACCAGAAGGATTTTCCTCTAGTGTACTGAACAATTGGTGTGCAAGCTCAAGAAAAAATGGATTGAAACAAGCTTCCCGTCAGTGGTATTTGAAAATTTCATGATGTTATCTCTTCATTTGGATTTGTAGAGAACATTAGGGATCAATGTATATACCCAAAGGTCAGTGGGAGTAAGATTTTTTTTCTTATTCTGTATGTCGATGACATTTTACTTGCAACCAATGGTAAGAGTTTGCTACATGAGGTGAAACAATTTCTCTCGAACAACTTTGATATGAAGGATATGGGTGATGCTTCGTATGTCATATGAATCAAAATACATAGAGACAGAATTCAAGGAATTCTGGGTCTATCTCAAGAGACTTATATCAACAAAGTTTTAGAGAGATTTAAGATGAAAGATTGTTCACTAAGTATAGCTCCCATTATGAAGGGTGACAATTTCAACTTGAACCAGTGCCCGAAAAATGATTTTGAGAGGGAACAAATGAAGAACATTCATTATGTTTCTGCCGTTGGAAGCCTAATGTATGCTCAGGTCTGCACAAGACCTGACATTGCATTTGTTGTTGGGATGTTAGGAAGATATCAGAGTAATCCATGTATGGATCACTGGAGAGCTGTAAAGAAAGTAATGAGGTACCTTAAGGGGACCAAAGATTACATGCTTATGTATAGACAGACAGATAATCTGGAAGTGATTGGCTACTCTGATTCGGACTTCGCTGGTTGTGTTGATTCACGAAAATCAACATCATGATACATTTTTATGTTTGCTGGTAGAGCTGTATCTTGGAGAAGTGCAAAGCAAACATTGACTGCTACTTCCACTATGGAAGCTGAGTTCGTATCTTGTTTTGAGGCTACATCGCATGGTGTATGGATGAAGAGTTTCATTTCAGGACTTAGAGTCGTTGATTCGATCTCTAGGCCTTTGAAAATGTATTGTGATAATTCGACTGCAGTTTTTATGGCTAAGAATAATAAAAGTGGTAGTTGAAGCAAGCACATCGACATCAAGTACCTTGCCATAAGGGAGCGTGTCGAAGATAAAACAATGGTTATTGAACACGTTAGTACCGAATTAATGATTGCTGATCCTTTGACAAAAGCATTGCCACCACTAAAATTTAAGGATCTTCTAGAAAGAATGGGACTTGGTTCATTTATGTGAATTTAGTTATAAGAACGAATGTTTGTGAACTCTGTTTGCGATATTTTCTCATATTTTGACTTGTGTACACATTTATTTTGAGAAATATCATTGATGTTTGGACCATGAATAAACATATGGTTTATTCATTAAGTAATATGGGCTGGGATTTGAGAAACATGATGCATTGTGATACATGGAAGATCGCATTTGATCTAACAAATCACTAACATAAGAATCATGGGGTGTCAAACCCATATTTCCCAAAATTATTTATTTTTTTGTAAAAGTAGAAACTGTCGGAATTAGGAAGTAGATGGTCGCCGCTTCACAAGTATCTATAAATTTTCATGAAATATGTTTATGACATGCACCCAAATTTTAATTAACACCCCGCATTTTGTTGGGATATGCCCTAAGACAAGTCATTAGATGATTGTTTAAGACATACAATGTTTATGGTTTTATGAATGTCAATTCATTGTTATATATTATTCTTTTAAGTGTGCATTGTGAATTAATATATATGTTAATGTCCTTAGAATAATATTGTATTATTCTTAAAGATGTTCCTAGTCAAGTATTATCATGAAAGGGATAATGATAATACGTAGAGACTAGTATGTGTTGATCGATGAATTGTTCATTGATATGAGATATCAAATCAACATATGGGTACATGTTAGAGAATGATGTACTGAACAGACCCACCATGAGAATGTAACATGGATAGTTATATGATCGTCATATGCAATTCTCATAGTGATAATAATGTATGTAATCCTTACGACTTGTGATCATCAGAGATCCCAACATAAGGAGTTATGTATCTTGATATCGTCAAACGTTACCCGTAACAGGGTAATCTATAAAGGCGACTATTGGATACACTACGAATTATGTAGAGGGATGTTGACTGATCGAGATAGGATTTGTCCCTCCTATATAACAGGAGATGTGTTTGGCCCTTGATCAAGTGAGAACTAAAATGCATGGCCATGCTCGAATGAGTCGATATGAGATATCGAGCTTATTCGTTTATTCTAGTTCTACTTGGGGATCAAGAAATAAAGATTGGATATACGAGTATGACTATTCCATGACTCGTGTTCAATCTAAACACAAAGGACAAAGGGATTAAGTTACATGATTAATATTATCACAAGTTCTAAAGGTTATGTCGAGTCATTGACATTCTTGTAATTTGGGTAGCATCGATGTGTTGCTAGATACCGCTCAATGCTTGCGACATAAAATGAGATTTTATGTCACTGCCAACATTACGAGATCCTATCGGGTCGCACAAAAGATTAAATCGATAAGGGAAATTAAATTCATTGGATGAATTAATTAATTAAGAAGAGTCTTAATTAAGTGATTAAAAGGTTTTAATTAAATCATGGGTTTGGGCCCATAAGACTTTAAGAAAGTCTTGAACCTTAATTAAAAGCCTTATAATATAAATAAGAGGTTTTGATTAATTGTTAATCATACTTTCATATCATTGTTTGATATCAAACCCTAGCCTCCACTTCAAGCTCCTCTCGGCCGCCTCTTCCTTCACTCCTCACGGCCGCCGTCGGTTGTGCTAGGGTTTTGGTTGGCCGTCGTTAATCGGTTTTTGAACCGAGAGCTCGATTTTGGTTTAAGAACTTGTCTAGTAACTTGTTCTTAAATCCCCTTTCGATTTGATCGTGTGGATACCGTAGAGACGAAGGTGAAAACTTTCGTTTGTGACTCGGAGTTCGTTGGACGTGCTGCTCCGTGGAATCTGCTTCAAACACGCTACAAGGGTGAGACACTTGTTATTACTTAATCCGATATGATAACCTATGTATAGATCCGGTGTTAGTAATCCATAAATTTTTATTCCGCTGCGTTGTATGACATAAGGATTACTTACAGTGGTATCAGAGCCAGGTTCAAGGCTCATATCGGATTTATGTGATTAAATTGTGTTAATCATATTAGAATTAATATTGCATGCTAATTGAAACTGTTTAAATTCATATATGATATGAAATTAATTTTAGTTTATGAAAATCATCGTAGTAATTGTATTTGATATAATTGGCGAATAAAATTATTTATTGAGCATCAAATTTTCGGCCACCACCATCACAAATGTCACCATGGCTAGCCACATGAGGGCTAGGGTTTTCGAACCCTTGGCTCGAGATGGCTTAGTCGTTGTGGCTAATAATTGTGCATGGAAGTGTCGAAAATTAATTAGGGTTTAGAACCCATTGGACGTGACGGCTAGCTCATGACGGCTAGGGTTTCGAACCCTAATAGCCGTGCATGGCTCGACCATCATCGCCTTATTTTCTAAAGTTTTGATGCTTGGATGAGTTTTGAACTCCTTGACTCGATAATGGTTCACGCATGCATGGATTAGTAACTTTACCACATGAGAGCAAGGTTTTTCGAACCCTTAGCTCGAGATGGTTGAGCGAACCCCGTGCATGGCATGACCGTGACTCGTGGCTAACAAATTCCGGCGTTTAAAACAAGATGGCTCGATAAAATATCAAAAGGGTGCGAGGCGGCTAGGGTTGGAACCCTAGTGCCGCCGCCGCATGAGCCATGGCTCGGCCATGGGCTAGGGTTTCGAACCCTAGGCCCACTATTGGTCCAGCCGTGGGCTTTTTGGTTCGAACCATGGTGGTTCGTGTTTTAGTCGCTTTAGTTCGTGGCATGTGATGTCCCGAGCGTACGATAATTTTTCAAAAATTATTTTACAGTTTTAATTAGAATTAAATTTAAAATGTTTAGAATTTAATTAATTAAATGTTAATGCATGCTTTATGTGTTGTTTGAGCATGGTGCGTGGTTATAGCCCTTTGACCTATTAGATAGGATTTGTGGATGTTTGTAATTTATAATACGACCTGCGTGTCGTGCCTTTCTCTATTTCATTCTAAATGTAATCCCTCCCCTATGTTCCCCTCGAATGTGAATCGAGGAATTCTATATCTTGTAAATAGTGTAGTTTATTTTATTGATGGTGATCAATGAAGATGGAGCATCGTGCCGGGATGAGGAGGCCATTCACAAATTGGAGCCAAGGAAGGTGCTTGTGAAGTTACCTTAGGTTGACTCATAGGATTTTCTCATTGGCTTGAGAAAATCATTAGTAGGGGCTATAACCATGTCACGTTTAATTATGTATGTTGATGCATGATTTATCTTATGTTTTAGTTTGATAATAGTATTACACATATATGTAGATATGTATACAACTATATGTAGTGGACATATTTTAAATTATCAAATTAATCATGAGATCAATAAATCCCTCTAAAATATTAAGTTTTAGATGCCTTCCAAAATAAAAGTACTCGTCAATAACTTCGATTGTACATGTGTGGGTTTGCCAAAGCAAAGCACCGTGGCAATCTTAGTAAGGCGCGAAAGGATAAAAGTGATATCCGTTATACTTTAATTGGTACGACTTAACTAGGTTATCTCAATAGGATTGGGAACCTAGAGGCATGGGTTGGATTATAATTCATTTGATGAATTGAACAAAGTGTTGTTCGTCCAACTATCCAAGAATTATATGTGATGTAATTGACAAAGTGTTGTCTACCTAAATAACCGAGTCTTGGGCGATTAGCCAAAGCTAACTCAAGATTAAGTGAAATATGGATCTTGGCCCACTAAAGGTTTCGAGGGTTGATATTTTTCAAACAAAATAGTGGGAGTATCATTTAATATAAGACCATGTTAAATGATTTAAATCATAAACTTATTTTGCATATTTATATTGTAGATATCCATGGCAACTAACAACGTTACTAGCACTTTATCACTGCGATCGGTCCTTGAGAAGGACAAATTAAATGGGACGAACTTCCTAGACTGGCATAGGAACTTGAGGATAGTCCTCAAACAAGAAAAGAAACAATATGTCCTAGAGGAACCCTTACCCGCTGAGGAACCTCCCCTAACGGCTACAAGAACCGAAAATGATGCTTACAAGAAGCATCAGAGTGACGCACTTGATGTTGGGTGCCTCATGCTTGCCACCATGAACTCTGAGCTTCAGAAGCAACATGAGGAAATGGAGGCGTTCGATATGATCGAACACTTAAAGCAGTTGTACCAACAGCAAGCTAGACAAGAGAGGTATGACGTCTCTAAAGCGTTATTCCAGTGCAGGATGGTAGAAGGAAGCTTAGTTGGAACTCATGTGCTCAAGATGATTGGGTACATTGAGAATCTGGACAAGCTAGGTTTTCCATTGGACCAAGAGTTGGCCACTGATGTGATCTTGCAATCGTTGCCTGAAAGCTTCAGTCAATTTGTAGTAAATTACAATATGACTGACATGGAAAAGACTCTACCACAGTTGCTTGGTATGTTGAGAACATATGAAGCAAATACTAAGAAGACTAAGGCCACAAATGTCCTTATTGTGAATAAGGGCAAAGGAAGGGCCAAAGCTAAAGGCAACAAGAAAGCAAAGAAGGTCTTGCTAAATCTAAGCCAAAGTCTTATGCACTGAAGCCAAAGGGAGGGATAGCAAAGGAAGGGAACTGTTTCCATTGCGGTGAGACTGGCCATTGGAAAAGGAACTGCAAAGTATATCTGGAGGATCTAAAGAAAGGAAGTGTGACTTCCGCTTCAGGTATTTTTGTTATAGAAGTCAATTTATCTACTTCTTCATCATGGGTATTAGATACTGGATGTGGATCTCACATTTGTGTAAATGTGCAGGATCTCAAAAGGAGTAGGACATTGGCGAAAGGTGAAGTTGATCTCCGAGTTGGAAATGGAGCAAGAGTTGCTGCATTAGCTATAGGAGATTATCATTTAGCTTTACCTTCTGGTTTATCATTGATTTTGAAAGATTGTTATTTTGTGCCTTCAATTACTAAAAACATTATTTCTATTTCTTGTTTGGACAAGTATGGATTTTCATTTATAATAAAGGACAATTGTTGTTCTATTTATTTAAATGATATGTTTTATGCTAGTGCACAAATGGTGAATGGTCTTTATGTATTAAATCTTGATATGCCTATCTATAACATAAATACTAAAAGGATTAAAAATAATGATTGTAATCCGACTTATCTCTGGCACTGTCGCTTGGGCCACATAAACGAGAACCGCATATCTAAACTTCATAAGGATGGAGTATTAGATTCATTTGATTTTGAATCATATGAAACATGCGAATCTTGTTTAATGGGCAAGATGACAAAAGCCCCTTTCAAGGGACATGTTGAAAGGGCAAATGTTTTATTGGGACTAATACATAGTGATGTATGTGGACCAATAAGTACACAAGCTAGAGGTGGTTTTCAATACTTCGTTACATTTACTGATGACCTCAGTAGATATGGGTATGTGTACCTAATGAAACATAAACATGAAACCTTTGAAAAGTTCAAAGATTTCAAGAATTAAGTACAAAACCAACTTGGCAAAAGTATCAAAATCCTTCGATCAGATCCAGGAGGTGAATACTTAAGCCAAGAGTTTCATGACTATCTAAAGGAGTGTGGGATAGTCCCACAACTCACTCCTCCGTATACTCCACAATGGAATGGTGTATCCGAGAGGAGAAATCGAACCTTGTTAGACATGGTTAGATCAATGATGAGTCATGCAGATCTTCCGATATCGTTTTGGGGACACGCTCTAGAAACAGCGATTTTCTTACTGAACCGTGTTCCATCTAAATCAGTGGAAAAGACACCATATGAGATATGGACTGGGAAGCGTCCTAGTATGTCTTTTATGAAGATTTGGGGTTGTGAGGCTTTTGTTAGACGTCACGCCACTAACAAACTTGGACCCAAATCTGATAAGTGTTTATTTGTGGGGTATCCTAAGGAAACGAAAGGATACTATTTCTATTATCCCACCGAGAACAAAGTAGTTGTTGCTCGGACTGGTGTATTTCTTGAAAGAGAATTTATTTCTAGAAAAACCAGTGGGAGAAAAATAGAACTTAGTGAAGTTCAACCACAAGAAAACACTGAACCTGAGATTGAGATGGAAACAGAGCAGGCACCACAAGCTGTTGTGGAAGAAGCACCTGCTCAAGAGACACAAGCCCAGCGTAGGTCTGTAAGAGTACACCGGGAGCCACAGAGATATGGATTTCTTGTGACTCAACAAGGTGACTTACTACTTATTGATGAGGATGAGCCGTCATCTTATCAACAAGCTATTATGGGCAATGATTCTGAGAAATGGCAAGAGGCCATGAAATCTGAGATGGAATCCATGTATGTAAACCAAGTATGGACTTTGGTTGATCCACCTGAAGGGGTACGACCCATAGGGTGCAAATGGATTTTCAAGAAAAAGACCGATATTGATGGTAACGTACAAACCTATAAAGGTCGGCTGGTTGCAAAAGGATTCAAACAAATTCATGGTATTGACTATGATGAAACCTTTTCACCAGTGGCCATGGTTAAATCCATAAGGATCTTACTTGCAATAGCTGCATTTCATGATTATGAAATCTGGCAGATGGATGTCAAAACAGCTTTCCTTAATGGAAATCTGCTCGAGGATGTGTACATGACACAGCCCGAGGGTTTTGTCGATCCAAAGGATGCTGGAAAGATATGCAAGCTACAACGATCCATTTATAGATTGAAGCAAGCTTCTCGGAGTTGGAATCTTCGTTTTGATGATGCAATCAAAGAGTTTGGTTTTATCAAAAATGAAGATGAACCTTGTGTCTACAAGAAGGTCAGTGGGAGCGTAATCATTTTACTAGTGTTGTATGTAGATGACATACTTCTTATTGGAAATGATATCCCTGCCTTGCAATCTGTAAAGATTTGGCTAGGGAACTGCTTTTCGATGAAAGACTTAGGAGAAGCCACCTATGTATTAGGAATCAAGATCTATAGAGATAGATCGAGAAGGCTTCTTGGTCTAAGTCAAAGTACATACATAGACAAGGTGCTTAAAAGGTTTAGCATGCAAGAATCCAAGAAAGGATTCGTGCCTATGACACATGGTATTTATCTCTCGAAGGAACAGTGTCCTTCAACACCAGATGAGAGACAACGCATGAGTAAGATTCCATACGCGTCAGCTATTGGATCTATCATGTATGCCATGTGATGTACTCGTCCTGATGTATCGTATGCTTTGAGCATGACGAGCAGATATCAAGTTGATCCAGGTGAAGGTCACTGGATTGCTGTCAAGAATATCCTAAAGTACTTGAGAAGGACTAAGGATACATTCTTGATTTATGGAGGTGAGGAAGAGCTCAATGTAATGGGTTACACTGATGCAAGCTTCCAAACCAACAAAGATGATTTTCGATCGCAATCTGGATATGTGTATTGCCTAAATGGAGGTGCTGTGAGCTGGAAGAGTTCAAAGCAAGAAACAGTAGCCGATTCTACAACGGAAGCTGAGTATATTGCTGCCTCGGATGCAGCAAAGGAAGCTGTTTGGATGAGGAAGTTCATTTCTGGACTTGGAGTGGTGCCTAGCATTAAAGATCCGATAGAACTCTATTGTGACAACAATGGAGCGATCGCATTGGCTAAGGAACCAAGATCTCACCAAAGATCCAAGCACATACTTAGGCGTTTCCATTTCATTCGAGAAATCGTTGAAAGGGGAGATGTTAAAATATGCAAAATACCAACAGATGATAATGTATCTGACCCATTGACGAAGCCGCTGTCACAGCAGAAGCATGATCGTCATACTAGATCTCTAGGCATTAGGTATATGTCTGAGTGGTCTTAGTGCAAGTGGGAGATTTGTTGGGATATGCCCTAAGACAAGTCATTAGATGATTGTTTAAGACATACAATGTTTATGGTTTTATGAATGGCAATTCATTGTTATATATTATTCTTTTAACTGTGCATTGTGAATTAATATATATGTTAATGTCCTTAGAATAATATTGTATTATTCTTAAAGATGTTCCTAGTCAAGTATTATCATGAAAGGGATAATGATAATACGTAGAGACTAGTATGTGTTGATCGATGAATTGTTCATTGATATGAGATATCAAATCAACATATGTGTACATGTTAGAGAACGATGTACTGAACAGACCCACCATGAGAATGCAACATGGATAGTTATATGATCGTCATATGCAATTCTCATAGTGATAATAATGTATGTAATCCTTACGACTTGTGATCATCAGAGATCCCAACATAAGGAGTTATGTATCTTGATATCGTCAAACGTTACCCGTAACAGGGTAATCTATAAAGGCGACTATTGGATACACTACGAATTATGTAGAGGGATGTTGACTGATCGAGATAGGATTTGTCCCTCCTATATAACAGGAGATGTGTTTGGCCCTTGATCAAGTGAGAACTAAAATGCATGGCCATGCTCGAATGAGTCGATATGAGATATCGAGCTTCGTTTATTCTAGTTCTACTTGGGGATCAAGAAATAAAGATTGGATATACGAGTATGACCATTCCATGACTCGTGTTCAATCTAAACACAAAGGACAAAGGGATTAAGTTACATGATTAATATTATCACAAGTTCTAAAGGTTATGTCGAGTCATTGACATTCTTGTAATTTGGGTAGCATCGATGTGTTGCTAGATACCGCTCAATGCTTGCGACATAAAATGAGATTTTATGTCACTGCCAACATTACGAGATCCTATCGGGTCGCACAAAAGATTAAATCGATAAGGGAAATTAAATTCATTGGATGAATTAATTAATTAAGAAGAGTCTTAATTAAGTGATTAAAAGGTTTTAATTAAATCATGGGTTTGGGCCCATAAGACTTTAAGAAAGTCTTGAACCTTAATTAAAAGCCTTATAATATAAATAAGAGGTTTTGATTAATTGTTAATCATACTTTCATATCATTGTTTGATATCAAACCCTAGCCTCCACTTCAAGCTCCTCTCGGCCGCCTCTTCCTTCACTCCTCACGGCCGCCGTCGGTTGTGCTAGGGTTTTGGTTGGCCGTCGTTAATCGGTTTTTGAACCGAGAGCTCGATTTTGGTTTAAGAACTTGTCTAGTAACTTGTTCTTAAATCCCCTTTCGATTTGATCGTGTGGATACCGTAGAGACGAAGGTGAAAACTTTCGTTTGTGACTCGGAGTTCGTTGGACGTGCTGCTCCGTGGAATCTGCTTCAAACACGCTACAAGGGTGAGACACTTGTTATTACTTAATCCGATATGATAACCTATGTATAGATCCGGTGTTAGTAATCCATAAATTTTTATTCCGCTGCGTTGTATGACATAAGGATTACTTACACATTTAAGGTAGCATCAAACCATAATGCAAGATGAATACACCCCAGTGTGTACCCAGTAGCATCCATCGATCTCTTTTCTCTATATATTCTTTCTCAAAGGTCTTTCTATAAAGTATCTGTTAAAAATACCTCATGTGTCAGGAAATGCAAAAGGCAATACATGATTTCAATTATAAACCTTGCATTCCAAGTCAAAACCGTAGAGCATAAACATATTAATTGCATGCAATCAAATAAATAAATAAAATCTCAAAATTTTATACCTTTGCAATGTCATCCCTTTGATACATCAGCTCGTTACAGAGCCACTTCCGATTTAATAAAGAAAAAAATATACATATATCATAAAAAGAATTATAAAAGTTGAGGCACAAAATGTGGTCACATCTTATCTACAAGATTGAAAGTGAACGAAGAATTCTTGCAATAAAATTAAGGGGAGAGATTAACTTGAACGTTATATCTTCCAAGCTCAAACCAACACTCCGTAACCATGGTTTGCAATAAAACTATAGCATATCGGCCGTTCCGAAATGGGAACGATAGCTATCACGGTAAAGTTTCATGTTAAAACATGTGTAACTATAACAACCATTAACAGTCTAGAACGATGATTTCACGGTCTGGAACTACGATTGGCAGCCCGGAACTGCCGTCGCGGTACATTTTTAAATTTTTTTTTCCATGTTATCTAATAGTTTTTATTTTAATTTAAATGAACTCCATGGAAATAACCACGACCACTCTGCCAAATGTCAGTGAAACTAGAACAGCAGTCTCCGCGACATCCTCCGTGACCGTTCGTCAAACCACGTCAATAGCTCAATGGCTTTCACTGCAGATTTCAACAAAAAAAATTGCAAGCGAGGTTCAAGAAAGTGACTCGTGTTCCTCGAGACTAGACTCCTCCCGCATTTTACACGAAAAAGGCGACAAGAATCCATGCTAAGATCTATGGCGGCTGCAAGAGCAACAAACAAGGCGGCATTGGCCAGACAAGTAACATGCTGCACATCAACTTGAACCATTGGCTTACTGACTTTTCCCTCGCCTTCCACACTTGACCCCATCACAAATCCTCGAGTTGGCAACAACAAGCTCAATCCTGATTCTTTTCTCATGTTATCGATGCAAAATTGGCCACCATTTTCACACACATAATACCTGTTGGAAGTTAAATTTGAAATTAGTACAGCCATTTCAAACATATCAAGAATCCATTAAAATTTTTGTTATTCCTAAGTTCATATTTAAAGTAAGAATTAACAATTTTAGGTTTCGAGATCAAATTATCATGTACTGCAGTCTTGTACCACAACACAATAATAATCTTCAAATTACACATCTCAAAACAAAATAAAATTAACTATTATCACTTCAATTCCTTAAATGACAAAGTAAAATATGAAATTAATTACATTACATCAACATATTATTCATCATCAGAAATGAGGACAAAAAAAATATAAGTTCTTCCTGGGTCAAATGTTAATTACAGATGAAAATTTTGACGTACAAGAGTGGTGGAAAGCAAACGCAAGACAATATCCAGTCTTAGCCAAAATGGTTAGAGATGTATTTGCAGTCCAAATATGCAGTGTCGTATCGGAGTCGGTATTCTCAACTTGTGGTCGACTCATAGGAGACTTTAGAGTTTCTTTAAAGCGTGCATGCTTACGCTGCTAAAAGATTGGTTCAATGCTGAGAGAATAAATAAGAGAAAATGAGGAGTCAACGAGTTCAGCGACGAAAGTTCTGAAGAAGAAGAATTGACCAAGACTATACTAATCAATTATGATGATAATGTATTTTTATAAATTTCAAACACTGTAATTTTTACGTTGTTTTCCATATTCATTAAACTATGTATTTTTTCTTTACAATTTAGGTTGAACGCAAAACCAGAAAATTAAAAAAAAATACAAGAAATAGGTCTGGCGATCGATCGCCGAGAATGGCGATCCATCGTCTGACCGGTTCATTTGGAACCGGTACAATCTGGACCCAATCCGGACTATTGGATCCGGGGTTCCGAATTGGATTGGTTCCATGGTTTGGGCCGTGGAACAGGAACCAAAATGGTTTCCACCTCGTTGGAATCCGGGACAGGTTGGATCCAGTCCAATCCGGCCGGTGAACTGCCTGAGGGGCGGGTTCTGCAAAATCTAGAATCCACGCCTCTTCAAAAACTCGTTGACCGGGTCCAGACTCATCTTGAGACTCGTTTGACCGGGTTTAGACCCGTCCCAGATAGGACGAGTTTAATATGGGTCCGGGTTAGACTCGGATCTATTGCCACCCCAATAAGATCTTTTCTTGCTCAACTTATTTTTGTGCAACTTGCCCCGATCTAGGCAATTTAAAAATTATTACTGCGGGGTTAGTTTTTAGTAATTGGTCATGGCCTAATGGAATCATAAAAACAATACAAGTTTAATGAATAGTGTAAATTATCAACAACAAAAAAAAATAGAAAAAAACTAGTGTAAATTATAGTGGTCTTGTCGTCTCACATGCATAGTATTATTATGTGTTTCAATATATTTATTTCTGGTATGGAAAAAATGAGAAAAATATTTTAAAAAATATCTTTCGTTTGAGAAAAATTTTGAAATAAAATATTTTTAATTTTTAACATTTGTCTGATATTTATTTTTTGCACGTGTTATAAGTTTAGTTTGTAAAAACTTTTTAAAGAGAGATCACAAATCAAAATATATATGACCAATTTCATTTCAAAATATACAAAAATATGGTATTAGTTTGCAAAAATTTTTTAAAGAAAGATCACGAATTAAAAATATATTACCAATTTCATTTCAAACTATACCATTGTTACGTTGTGGCTGAACTGAAAGGATGATTGGTCATTTGAAATGGAACATATCACATTCTTCAAGAACTTGGGATTATTTGTTAACAAGCAATAGTATAAAAAAAAATAAGAATTTCATCTTGTTAAATTTAAATAATTATGAAATTTAATATCATACTACCTCTTTTCAACATTGATTAATCTACGAGAAAATATTAAAAATTTATAAAATTGTATAGTGAGTTTTATAACGTGTTAAAAAATTAACACACAAGAAAGGGAGGGGTTTAAGGGCCAAAAACATCACATTTTATTAGGGATGGCAATGGGTTCCTGTCTAACCCGAACCCGTATTAAACCCGCTCCCTCTGGGATGGGTCTAAACCTGGACAAACGAGTTCTCGGGCAGGTCTGAAACCGATCAACGGGCTTTGAAGCGGGATGGTGGGACCCGGGTTTGGCCAAACCCTCATCGGACACGCCCGCTATATATTAATAATTATTTTTTTCAGCCAGTCTCCCATCCTCTTGTCCTAGGTTTTGCATGAAGAATATAATGTAATTAGTTTCATATTTTTCTTTGTCATTTAAGAACTGAAGTGACAATAATTGATTTTATTTTGTTATGAGATGTGCAATATAAAGATTAATAGTATGTTGTGATATTGTATCATAAATGCTAACTCTTTAATTTGATGTGGTTGTCATTTTTTAGTTTTGAAGGATAAACTTTTTTTTAAATTTAGTTATAAGTGCATGATCAAATTATAATAGATTAATAAAAATGGATTTCTAGCTATATTAATGGGTTCGTGGATGGATCTGGGATTTTTTTTGAGGAAATTACACATAGATACCATTTTTCAAAACATGTTTCAACTAAATCTAGCAAAGTATTTTCTTTTCAACTAAATAAATCTTGTGAGAATGTTCTTTCAACTAAGTCCATTTTTATGAAACTCTAATCTGATTAGTCATTTAATATTCCTAAAATACCCACACTTGAATTATCTCTTCATCGTCGTGAGAGTTGGTGATGGTCGCGTGTTCTGGGAAATCAGCAATGGTGGTTAGGCCATGAGTATGGAGCAGTGGCGGTGTTGCAGTGGAGGCGGCGATGACTCCTTTTCGTTTTGCCAAATGTCATTATTCTCCAACCACAGAAAACGACATTTTGTTTCAATTTTGTTTGTTGTTTGTATGATATTTTTGGATTTAATTAACATTGGACTTTTATTTCAATTTTGGTATACATTATGTGTTTGTTAAAATGTCTCTTTACTTAAACAAATTTTTTTTTAGCAAATTTGGAAAAGATAAACAACATATCATCTTATTCCAAAGGTTTTGATTTATTTTTTTTCCATTTTCATTTGTTTATGCACAACATACCAAGTAAAAAAATAGACTCTAAAATTCCATTTTCATTTGTTTACATATTGTTTTCATTTCTAAACTTTCAAACATCATGTCACTACATTAGTGGAAGGATCTATAATAACATAAACGATGCGTATATCAAATTCCTGACAATATATCAGTGAGGTAGCATTATCTTATCTTCCCAAATCAAAGTTGAAGAACTAACAAGCTTAAACATTCAAGCAACACATAGCGGTGCATGTAAATTACATGCATCGTTAGTCTACCGGTGCATGTAATTTACATGCACCGATAGTCTACTGGTGCATGTAAATTACATGCACCTGTAGACTCAACATCTGCATTGGTTCTCAAATTACATAATAAACCAGTATCATACAATAAGTGTTAAAGGTGATCACAAATAACACTTCAAAGTTAAGTCACGCATGTGTAATATATTATAATTTGAAAAATAATATACTTTCGTTATGAGATTATTCAATAATTTATCATATATTATATACTCATTCATAATAAAAATTTAATTTCTAAAATAATATATTGTATCTTTAATTTGTTATATGATCAACAAGCAAGTAACACATAGCGAACACATAAGGTGCATGTAAATTACATGCACCACTAGTCTACCAGTGCATGTAATTTACATGCATCGATAGTCTATCGGTGCATGTAAATTGCATGCACCAGTAGACTCAACATTTGCATTGGCTCTCAAATTACTTATCAAATAAGTATCATACAGTAAGTGTTAAAGACGTTCACAAATAACACTTAAAAATTAAGACACGTATGTGTAATATATTATTATTGAAAAATAATATACTTTTTGTTATGAGATAATTCAATAATTTATCGTATAGTATATACTTATCCATAATAAAAATTTAATTTCTAAAATAATATGTTGTATCTTTAATTTGTTATAAGATCAATTGCAAAAAATTATATAATGAAAAATTAATTCACATTTTTATGATTTGATCATTGTTATTTAGTAATTAGATAAAAAATAATAGTATATTAGTGCATCACCGCCTATCGGTGCATGTAAGTTACATGTATCGATAGATTTTAGCAAGTCGGTGCAGGTGAATTAGATGCACCGCTGAGTCTATTAGTGCATGTAAATTACATTCACCGATAGACTTATATTATATTTAAGCAAAAGCATAGTCTTTTTTATATATAATTTTGAATATGAAACATTTTTTCCTCATTAATTTTTTTATTAAATTAATAGCAAACTGAAATAGAAGGCTCGTGATGTGAAATAACAAACTGAATACGAAAGCAACAACTAACTCTAAAGGTGCATGTAACTCACATGCACCTTTAGACCTATCGGTGCATGTAAATTACATGCACTGATAGACTCATGATTTGTTGATGCATGTAAATTACATGCACCACTTAGTCTATCGGTACATGTAAATTACATGCACCAATGGTTTCAATATCATTACATTCTCAAATTTTCATTCAAACAATTGATCGAACATCTCAAATACATTATAGTTTTGAGTTTTACATTAAAATTCTACAAACAATCATTACAATAAAATTGAAATTCATAATAAATATAAAATTTTCATTCAAGCAATTGATTGAATCTCAAATACATTATACTTTTACGTTTCACATTAAAAATCTACAAACAGTCATACAAAAAAATTGAAATATAAAACAAAATCAATCGGTAAATAGATGATAAACAGAAGAATGTGATGATTTTGTCTTCTTGCACAACCTTTTTGTTTTCGTTTCCTCGCCACTAGTGCGCGCGGCTCCACGCCATGGGAGGAGCGACAACTTCCGACGACTAGCGTTGGTGGTTGGGACATATGGCTGGTGTGAGGGTTGGAGGCTAGGGTTTTGGGGTTGAAAGATGTGATTCAAGGAAGACAGAAGACTATTTTGGTCATTTTGACCAAAAGTGGACCTTGTTGAAAGAATTTTTTTGGGGTGACTAGGCTGAAAAATCTTTTACCAAATAGTATCGGCCCGAAATTTTCCCATTTTTTTTTGGAAAAATTTCGGGCCGGTATCATTAGGTAAAAGATTTTTCAGCCTAGTCACCCCAATAAAAAGTTCTTTCAACTAAGTCCATTTTTTAATACAATGATCAAACTAACCCCACTTATGAAAACATTCTACACCACATAAATAATTTTTACATGCACCGGAATAATAATTTTGCATGCACCACATGACTCATTTTCACATGCACCGAGTGAGTAATTTTACATGCACCGCATAAGTCAATTTTCACATGCACCGCTCAATTTTACATGCACCATATGAGTAATTTTACATGCACCGGGTGAGTAATTTTTACATGCACCGCTCAATTTTTCATGAACCACATGAGTAATTTTACATGCACCGCATTAGTAATTTTACATGCATCTCATTACTCAATTTTACATGCATCGCATGAGTAATTTTACATGCACCACATGAGTAATTTTACATGCACCGCATTAGTAATTTTACATGCATCTCATTACTCAATTTTACATGCATCGCATGAGTAATTTTACATGCACTGCATGAGTAATTTTACATGCACCGCTCAATTTTACATGCATCGCATGAGTAATTTTACATGCACCGCATGAGTAATTTTACATGCACCGCATGAGTAATTTTTACATGCACCGCTCAATTTTACATGCACCGTATGAGTAACTGTACGTGCACCGCATGAGTAATTTTTACATGCACCGCATTAGTAATTTTTACATGCACCGCAAGAGCCAATTTTTACATGCACCGCTCAAAAATATATAGATATATATCTGATTTTCGAAAGTTTCACATGGTTCGAAGAAACAATCTGCACATTTCGAAAGTTTCAATGATGAATCAACCACCAAATCGTTCTTGTATCAAATGACCGATTCAACAATATAAGCAACGGGAATGCAAACCGAATGCACGAATTGGAAAGAAATTCAAAACAACGAGAATGAGGATAAATGAATAATTTCCTCAATTTTTTTAGATTCATGTTTTCTGCCCAAAATTGAGCGTTCAACTTAAGAAAATTAATCCAAAATTCAACGAAAAAGAATTCAATGATTTTAGAAAATCACGATCGAAGAACGCGAAGCTAGAACAACTGAAATTCGATCAGAAGTTAGTCGCTAAACAAGAATTCAAGCAAATTCCCCGAGAATTAGAAACAATTCACTGAGAGGGGACAAGGAATCAACAACAATCACAACACAAATTGTAAATACGATCACACAACACAGCCTAATAAAGTGATTCCAAATGAAAGTATCTCAAGTTGTTCGAAGAATCCTTTGCATAATTGCGAAAAATAAAAATCAGAAACAAATCAGAAGCTTCATAGGGCGACGCGAATGGTGGAAAGTGGGCAAAGGCTTGGGGATGAAAATGTAGAGCAATGATACTTTAATCATAATTAATGGACTAATTATATTAGGGTTTGACAAAATGGACTTATTTGACATAAATTTTCTAAAAGATGTATTTAGTTGAAAGAAGATTTTATGGGGAGATTTAGTTGAAAGATGTTTTGAAAAGTGGTACATTCTTGTAATTTCCTCTTTTTTTTGTAGCAGAGTGGGCCCCTAGTTTGGCCAAACCCGTGCCAGACCCGCCCCGTTACCATCCCTACATTTTATGAACTGATAGTCCAAATGTATTGCTGAACTTAAATTGAACCAGTGGGAAAAGCCATGTTTTAGCTCCAACGGAGAGTTGAATTAGTTAAATACTACCAAGATTTGAACACTTGAGGAATGTGAAATCTTACCTTTATGCTATTATACATCTACGTAGAAATGTACCGAGTGCAATTGGTGCTCGAATATTTTGAGCTCGAGCTCATTTTTCTGCAGTGGATCTCGAGCACGATCTCATTTACACCTCCTCGACCAAATCGAACATCGTCCCTACAGATCGAATACTTCTACTTCACACCAAAAAGGATATATTTCGATTCTTTATCGTTTCAATATCTGCAACTGGAATCCGATGTTAAGCTACATACATGGACAATATATGAAGTTTTAACCTAAAACAAAACAAAACACACTACTTTCAATTGCCTAAACCTCCAATATAGGACGTACTCTGCAATGTAATCATCAAATCCAACAACCAATCGAGAACCAATTAGCGTCCATAGTTGAAGCTTATACAAGGCAATGAATGGTCGTTCATAGCAATGTTTCACAACTTTCTCTCCAGTTAGGTCCAAGAATCTAATTATATTTATAGCAGGCTCCCTCAAATCTTGAACAACGGCCAGCAATAAGCAGCAAGGTTGGAACCACTACATATTAGATTATGCGTTTATACTTGTAGGCACCGTGTGGTAAATTGACAAGAGTGATGAAATTTTTAACTATTCATCGTTTATCCAATCATATCCATTATACCAAACGGTGTCATTTGTAGAAGATGTTAAATACACATTCACACCATAATCCATCCAAGGACAATACACATTTATAACCAAATCAATCGACTAAAACAGCATTTGATCCAGGTAATCGAGGTTAAGTAACTTTTGTTATAAAGAAGACGAGAAGTGTGAAAAATTACAGGTATTTAACACTGAAAAAGAGAACTCAAAGCATAACACTACATAAGTGTATAATACAGCATTATTAAATGCAGAAAGACATAACCTTGAGAAGCAAGTGAAAGAGTTTCAGTAAGACAAACTGAATCATATTACTAAAAGCATCAAGTGAACACACAATCCATTTAACAATCAAGATTCATTTTGAAAGTAACGCCGATAAAATATTCAAAATGGGACTCACATATCGCCAAGAATCAAATACTTAAACATTGTACCGATTATTCTTCTTTGTTATTCAAACACCCGGATTCGAGTGAGATATTATTGAGCCTCTCTAATGCCAAAACCAGAGCCTGTGTTCCTAAATCGCCTTCTCCATGAGCCTTTAGTGATAAATACAGCTGTTGAGCTAACGCTAATCCAGGCAAAGCCAACCCCATATTCTGGCATTCCCTCAAACATATCCCCAAATCTTTTACAAAATGATTTACATAAAACCCAGCTTCGAAATCCCTGCTCAGTATCCTGTTCCCATACAAATCCAAAGACTTAGAGCCCGCGGCCCCGGTGGAAATGGCGTTCAAGTAATTATCCAAATTCAAACCAGCTTTTGATGCATATATCAAACCCTCACATAGACCCACCATGGTGGAGGCTATGGTTACTTGGTTTGCTAGTTTGCAAAACTGCCCCTTTCCAGGTCCGCCCATATAGTACACACTTCCTAAATAGTTTAACAATGGTGTGAGGCGGGTGATCACGGCTTCGTCTCCGCCGGCAAAAATGGAGAGGGTACCTAGGCGGGCGCCGCGGTCTCCGCCGGATACGGGTGCGTCGATTGAGGAACAGGAAGCGGAAGTGGCCGCGGAGTGGATTTCAACGGCGAGGGAGGGGTCCGATGTAGTCATATCTATTATTACTCCACCGGATCGGAGGCCAGAGAGCGCACCGGTTGTGGGGTGGAGGATGACGTGGCGGACGTCGGATGGGTAGCCGACGATGGAGAATACGACGTTGGACTTGGAAGCCAAGGAATTGGGGGAGTCCGCCCAGTGGGCCCCCATGGAGAGTAGGGATTCTGCTTTGGATTTGGTGCGGGTGAAGACGGTGACCGTGTACCCGGCCTTTAGGAGATGCGAGCACATGGATTGGCCCATCACCCCGGTGCCGATCCAGCCCACTTTGGTGTTTGATGGGCTAATAGGCTCAGAAGAGGAGGCGCCGGTGGCCATGGAGCGGCGGAGGAGGAGAGAATTAGAGTAGGCGAGTGTAGTGAAGCCGCTGAGTGAGCGATGACGGGAAAATCGCATGTTTTCTTGTGGCTGTCCTAATATTCTATTTTATTTTACTTGAAAATAAATAAATGATCTACTAAAATAATAATAGCTTACGGCCTAGCTGACATGGATAAGAGCTCATATTACATTTCGGGCAGACTCCAGCTCGAATCACATTTGGCGCAAAAAATTGATTTAGCCCCTGGAGAACTCAAAAAAAAAATTAAAATTAAATAAAATAAAATAAATGAAGTATATATAGCAGCGGTTTGTAACTACTTATTTAAAACACTCTATATTGTTTTGCTTAAAGTTGAAAAAAGATATTTTTAAGCAAAATGATGATGTGAATGCTGTTAAAATAATTAAAAAAAACAGTTCATTGAACTTCCATTAATTACAAAATTGAGATCGTATAAGTTAAATGGAACCAAAAGCATGTCATGACTTGCCTATCTGTTTTTGTTTTTACCTGCTTTCTATAAGAGAAACAATGAAATCAAATACGAAATCTGTTTTTTGTTTGAAAAACGGATAAAGAATTCTGATAAGAATTTACAAACACCACCTTAATATACTACTAGACTCCATTAGTTTCAGATAAAAATAATAGGTCGACATCCTATATTCTTAATTGTGTGCGAGTAAATGAATTACATGTAAGTTTGTAGATAGTTAATTATCATCAGATATTTTAGTAAACCCTAGATAACAGGTTACTTTGATGCTGGATCACTCTTTGACATTGAATATTCCAAATCAAGGTTTGATGTATCAAATTTTCCTTGATAACAGAAGCATAGGGACAAACTTAATAAGGCTAAACGGAGTAAAGGTTTCTCAGCTCACGAAAGAACAACCAAAACTTAATGAAAGGGAGCAGAATGTACAATAGGAAAAAGAGATGATTGAGGGCATGAGGTCTCAACAACCAATGTTAAAGATGTATTTATTCTACTAATATTGAAAAATTATCTGCCAAGAATCATAGTTCATTGAGAATTCTTTGAAGAAAAATAAGGAAAAGCACACAACATACAGAGAAAGTGCTGAATGATGATTCTATGCCAAAGCTTTAGCTTTTAAATCTTTGTTGACAAGTGATGGATTCGGTTCTTGGCTCAGAACTTGCAGCAGACCAGCTCTCCTAACCTGTACGTACAAGTATTACAGTTGATCAATACTACAGCAAAACACTCTTCAACATATTAAATACATATACGATGCATATTAACAGCATAATCAGTTGGGGCTGGCTGTCGTGGTTTGCTTGCTATTGCGTCAGCCTCAAAGTCGCTGCGGATTCCCCGTCATAAAAATAAAAGAAAAAAAACTAGTCAGTTGGGAACTATGTACCTTGAGAGGTGAAATGATCTGATCCCCATGAGCGCATCTTTCTTCCCTTTCTTGTTGTTTTAGCATAAGGTAATGTTGTATATTCTCGAACTTCTCACATATCTCAGCCATAAGCTTGGCTCTTCCTTCTAAACTTTCCACAAAACTTCCCCGTAGAACTTCGGCTTCTTCTTCAAGAAGTCTCAATCTTCCCTCTAGTCGTTTAATCTCCGCCATTTTGCTGCTTTGGAACCGATTCTGGGACACTGTGGGATGTGTGACATGATTTGAAGCGAAAGATCTTGATGTACTAACATCAAGAACATCTTGATCTCGAGACATTTCAATTCATAGCCTAAGTTCTTTTTCTTTACTGAGAAGTGAGCGAGTAACCTGCAAGAAATAGCATTGATTATTGTTGCTTGTGATCATAGAGAGTGCAGCAGAGACTAAGTTTAGTACTGAATATTCAATAAAAAGTCCATTCAATAAATTGATTAATTGGGTGTTTCACACTGCAAGATTTGTCCCATTGTAGACATTTAATAAAAAAATATAAATCACGGCTCTAAATTTAGCAAGTGGCTTACATAATCAAGGCAGCCATATAGTGAAGTGTGCTTTCTTCTCACATATCTCACATATTGACAATATCTACATTTAATGATACCCCGATAATTGTCCCGGTGCGGTTTGGACCCGGATTCTATGGGATCGACTCGATCTGACAGGATGCAAGGGCCCATTGCTCCATTTCCAATCTGATATTGGCCCATTTATTTAGTTAATTAAGAGGCTCATTAAGATTTAAAGATAGGCCCGATAACCCTAATTAAAGCCCATTATGGGAGCCCATTGACTAAGTATAAATAGGTGAATAGTAGGTTAGAAGGAGGATGATTTTTTTTTTTCATGGCCAGGAGGGCTGCATCGGCTGGGAGGAGGCAGATTGTTCTGGCCTTTCTTTGATAACAAGTCTTGTAAATTCTTGGTATTATAGTATTCAAACTGGACTAGGTCCCGTGGTTTTTCCCTTCGGGGTTTCCACGTAAAAATCTCGATGTCTATTTATTTTTAGCATACAAATTCATTTGTTACAAAATCGAACCAAAAAATGAGGTAACAAATTGGCGCCGTTTGTGGGAAATCGAGCTAAGGCGTAGAGATTGAAAAAAAAAAGGAGAATTTGGCTACTGTCTGGAGAGCTCGGGGCGCAGATCTTTCGCTGCTGAGAAGCTGTGCTGCCCATTGATGGGCTGCGTCGAAGCTGGGCAACAGCTAAGGCGTAGAAAGGAAAAGGGAGAGATGGCGGACAGTCTGGGCGAGGAGAAGGAGAGTCTAGGGTGTTGATATTTGGGAATGATTTGTGCGGATGTTCAGCTCGGGCAACTCTAGGCGATGGTTTCTGGCTGCGCGTGGCTTCTGCAACACTTGGCTATGGGCTTCGCAAGGCTGGTTCTAGGATGAGCTTCAGACATCTCGGACAGCTCCGGGCGAAGAGCTTCTGGTTGCGAATGGCTTCTGTGAGACGGGTTGGAGATGAGCTCGGGTCTGTGGTCTCTGGAGCTCTTGGAGGTAGCGGCTGGGCTGTGTTGCCCATTGCTGAGCTGCGTCGAGATCGGGCAACAACTATGGCGGTGTGATTTTTGGCGTTGAAGAGATTTGCAATGGATGTCAGGTTCTTCGGAATGGATGCAACGAAACATGTATCTTAAGGCACTCTTTTACAGTGGATTGAAAGCGCCGAATCACAAGGCCAAGCAACTGTGTTTGTAGCCAAGTTCTTCGGCTGGGCTGGCCTCACGTCCTTCATCTTCACCGTCCCTGAAAATCAGAGACCTGCTCTTTTCCAGTCTCTGCTATTTGAAGCCGCCGAAAGAACAGTGAATCCTGTGAAAGGGGCGGTGGGGCTTCTCTGGACCGGGCAGGCAATGGGGGGGCGATTTTTGGACGGTAGTGCAGGGCTGCATTTTCTCCCTCGCACACGTCTTTCAGTGTGGCGGCCAAGGAGTACGAGGTTGTTTCCGGAGAATTTGGAGAATACGGTGAACACGACAAATATGATGACTATGGCGTTGCATAGGATAGTGATGCTAATACGATTAGTGTTGGTAGGGAATCGAGGTTTGAGGAGTTGAAGTGGCATAGGGTCGAGAGGCTTCGGAGTGAAGTGCGGGAGTACGGTGAGGAGATAATCGATGTCGAGGAGTTGTCCTCCATTTACAGCTTCAGAATTGATAAATTTCAGCGGTTGGCAATTCAAACATTCTTGAGAGGTTCTTCAGTTGTAGTTTCTGCACCAACTAGTAGTGGAAAAACTTTATTTGTTGTGAAATGTTGTTCGAATGATTACTGGAGTTTTCAGGTGAAATGTAGCTTTTTGGATTATGTGTGTGTGCATATGATACTGCGCTAACAGCCCTACAAAGACAATTGTGGGATTGAACTTGTTGAATATGCGGTGGCTTACGAGAAACAGCAGCTGCTTATTCCGTGTTGTTAAAGAAATACTAGAGAATGAGAGACAGATAATCGGAGCAACTCATTCACCTAGAGAGAAGCAGATTGCATTTCCGAAACACATTTTTCTTGTTTTTGGTTTCAATCACTTTATTTATTTGAAAGTGTGATCCTTTGCTTCGTTTCTTTGTGATTGCATACTCTCACAGTTTCTATTGTTATATCCTAGGTCTTTGAAATAATAGCAATGTCCCAACAGAGCTGTAATAGACTTGTGGTCTCAATCATGCAGTCCCGTCGCCTCTTCTCTCACAGTCCCTTTGACCCACCTCCCTTCTACCACTACGCAGGGTTGTTGTTACAGGTTTAGGAATGGTTACGCCTTTGGGCTGTGGTGTGGAAGCTACTTGGAAGCGATTAATAAAAGGGGTTTGTGGAATCAAGACAATGACCATTGAAGATCTAAAGATGAATGGCTTTGACAGAGAGATACAATTGCATACCTTTGATCAATTACCTTCTAAAAAATTGCTGCAGTCGTACCATGTGGAACCAACTCAGATGAATTCAACCAAGAGTTGTGGCTTAACTCTAAGTGCTTTACACCGAGCTCATGACATGTTGGCTATACCCGTGTCGACTATGCACACGTGGTTCAAGCATCGAGTCAAATCCAGCCATCAGCTCGGGATCGGCTCACCTCGACCTCAGGCCTCAGTTTGGCCTAGGCTATTTCGGTCTAGGACTCCGCCATCAGCTAGACCACATCAATCAACCCCGACTTCGGTGCTCGGTCTACAGGCCATTACGGTTATTTCATCCAGCTACTATTTCATACATATTTTGTGCTGCACTATTTCACTATTTCAGGTTGACATCAATGCACCACAGCTCGGTCATGCAATCTTGCAGTAAGCCCCTATTATATGACAGCTTGGGCATGCAATCTCGCAGTAAGCCCCTATTATATCAGCTCGGGCATGCAATCTTGCAGTAAGCCCCTATTATATGACAGCTCGGGCATGCAATCTCGCAGTAAGCCCCTATTATATCAGCTCGGGCATGCAATCTAGCAGTAAGCCCCACATCAGGAGATCAGCTCGGGAACTTTATTTGTTCTGGATTTTGGATGAACTTATTCGGATGATGTGATGAGGGGGAGTTCGGATGGATATTCGGAGTAAGCCCAGGTGTATGAGGCCCTGGCAAACATTAGCACAGGTCCGCCTGATTGCTTAAGCCCAAGTGTATGAGGCCTTGGCAAATATTCAGCACAGGTCCGCCTGATTGCTTAAGCCCAAGTGTATGAGGCCTTGGCAAACATTAGCACAGGTCCGCCCTGATTGCTTAAGCCCAGGTGTATGAGGCCCTGGCAAATATCAGCACAGGTCCGCCTGATTGCTTAAGCCCAGGTGTATGAGGCCCTGGCAAACATTAGCACAGGTCCGCCTGATTGCTTAAGTGTATGAGGCCTTGGCAAACATTAGCACAGGTCCGCCCTGATTGCTTAAGCCCAGGTGTATGAGGCCCTGACAAATATCAGCACAGGTCCGCCTGATTGCTTAAGCCCAAGTGTATGAGGCCTTGGCAAACATTAGCACAGGTCCGCCCTGATTGCTTAAGCCCAGGTGTATGAGGCCCTGGCAAATATTCAGCACAGGTCCGCCTGATTGCTTAAGCCCAAGTGTATGAGGCCTTGGCAAACATTAGCACAGGTCCGCCCTGATTGCTTAAGCCCAGGAGTATGAGGCCCTGGCAAATATCAGCACAGGTCCGCCTGATTGCTTAAGCCCAAGTGTATGAGGCCTTGGCAAACATTAGCACAGGTCCGCCCTGATTGCTTAAGCCCAGGTGTATGAGGCCCTGGCAAATATTCAGCACAGGTCCGCCCTGTTTGCCTAAGCCCAGGTGTATGAGGCCCTGGCAAATATCAGCACAGGTCCACCCTGATTGCTTAAGCCCAGGTGTATGAGGCCCTGGCAAATATTATTGCAGGTCTTATCTGCTCATGTCTACTATCTGGAGTCCAAACCGGACATGTCTTATCTGCTCATGTTTACTATCTGGAGTCCAAACCGGACATGTCTTATCTGCTCATATTTATTCTCTGGGACCATATGAGACGAGCTTTATTTGCTCAGCATTTTATCATCTCGAGAGCTCAAGTCATCTCACTTTGCAAATTCAGATGAGCTATATCTCCGCGCATTTATTATTATGGAGTTCAATATGTACGAGCTGTATGCGCTCAGTTTATTATCTCTGGAGCTCAGGTCGGGCGAGACTTATGTGCTCAGTTTATTATCTCTGGAGCTCAGGTCAGGCGAGACTTATGTGCTCAGTTTATTATCTCTGGAGCTCAGGTCGGGCGAGACTTATATGCTCGGTTTATTATCTTCGGAGTTCAAACAGGTCAGTCCTGTTAAGATTTAATTCTGTATTTAGAATTATTTCTAGTTGTTAATGCAGGTCAGCCCTGCACAAATAACAGGTCAGCCCTGTTAAGATTTAATTCTGTACTGCGAATTATTTCTAGTTGTTATTGCAGGTCAGCCCTGCATAGAAAACAGGTCAGTCCTGTTAAGATTTAATTCTGTATTTAGAATTATTTCTAGTTGTTAATGCAGGTCAGCCCTGCACAAATAACAGGTCAGCCCTGTTAAGATTTAATTCTGCACTGCGAATTATTTCTAGTTGTTATTGCAGGTCAGCCTTGCATAGAAAACAGGTCAGTCCTGTTAAGATTTAATTCTGTATTTAGAATTATTTCTAGTTGTTAATGCAGGTCAGCCCTGCACAAATAACAGGTCAGCCCTATTAAGATTTAATTCTGTACTGCGAATTATTTCTAGTTGTTATTGCAGGTCAGCCCTGCATAGAAAACAGGTCAGTCCTGTTAAGATTTAATTCTGTATTTAGAATTATTTCTAGTTGTTAATGCAGGTCAGCCCTGCACAAATAACAGGTCAGCCCTGTTAAGATTTAACTCTGCACTGCGAATTATTTCTAGTTGTTATTGCAGGTCAGCCCTGCATAGAAAACAGGTTAGTCCTGTTAAGATTTAATTCTGTATTTAGAATTATTTCTAGTTGTTAATGCAGGTCAGCCCTGCACAAATAACAGGTCAGCCCTGTTAAGATTTAATTCTTAGAATTATTTCTAGTAATTATTGCAAGTCAGCCCTGCACAAATAACCGGTCAGCCCTGTTAAAATTTAATTCCATATTAGAATTATTTTAGAACTCTTTCAGAGTCGTTGTTGCAGGTCAGCCCTGCTCCGGCGACAGGTCATCCCTGCAAGTGTAACAGCTCAGTTTCGACAATCTGGAGCCTTATTTGCTCCATGTTGATTGTCTGGGGCTCGGCTACATCAATTTACTCAACGCACAACTTTACTATTTTATCAGCCCGGATTTATTTTGCCCTGCCAAGAAAACAGCACGACATATTTATCAAGCTCTGGATGCCCAGATGTTTATTAGATCTGGAGGTCGACGGGTTTTATCTGCTATGGAACGGAGCTAAGATTTATTGATTATGGAGTTCAGGCGAGCATTATTTGCTATTATCTATCGTGTGGAGTTCAGCTCAGCTCGGACCAATGTTACTAGCTCATATATATTTCATCTTCGGAGCTTAGACCGGGTCAGGCAAGCGTAGTTTGCTTGTACATCTCATATCAGGTCGGGCGAGCAATATCTGTTCATATCAGGTCGGATATGTATTATTTTCTCATACATTATCTCAGGAGCTCAGGTTGGACGATTATTCTTGCATTTATTGCATCTACGGAGTGCAGGTTGGGCGAGCTTTATTTGCTCAGGTCGGCCCAACTAAGATAAACAGTCTGTATTTGTTTTATCTACTCGGAACATTTCTTATTTCTGGAGTTCAGCTTCAGTTCGGATCCCTACTGCCCAGTCCGACCTAATATTATTGACAGAAGCTCAGCACCGTGATTACATCGGTTTCTCGTATGGGCTGTACGAGCCGCCTATTTTACCGAGGACCGACATTCGAATTATCGTAGCTCTACCGATAGCATGACTCGGGAACTCGGCACGGCGCAAGGTCACATTAGGGTTATTTAAAGGACTATCGATCCGGGTCCTCACCTAACCAGTTGGAGTCGATACAGCGCTACTCTAGCTCGACTAGAGGGGGATACTGATGATACCCCGATAATTGTCCCGGTGCGGTTTGGACCCGGATTCTATGGGCTCGACTCGATCTGACAGGATGCAAGGGCCCATTGCTCCATTTCCAATCTGATATTGGCCCATTTATTTAGTTAATTAAGAGGCTCATTAATATTTAAAGATAGGCCCGATAACCCTAATTAAAGCCCATTATGGGAGCCCATTGACTAAGTATAAATAGGTGAATAGTAGGTTAGAAGGAGGATGATTTTTTTTTTCATGGCCAGGAGGGCTGCATCGGCTGGGAGGAGGAGGCAGATTGTTCTGGCCTTTCTTTGATAACAAGTCTTGTAAATTCTTGGTATTATAGTGAAGATTCAAACTGGACTAGGTCCCGTGGTTTTTCCCTTCGGGGTTTCCACGTAAAAATCTCGATGTCTATTTATTTTTAGCATACAAATTCATTTGTTACAAAATCGAACCAAAAAATGAGGTAACATTTAATATTCTCAATTTTTAATATGTATTTTCTCAACATTACTTTGCGAACCAATGTCTCGGCTGAACAGGTTCCAATATTGGACGTAGAGCAATAAGGCTTGTTATATGGATACAACAAATAATCTTAAAATATATTTGAACTCCAGTCACTCGGACGAGCTTATTATTTATATTATAGCAGGTCCGTCTAAAATGATCTCGACGTATCTAACACATGACTGGCCTGATCTAGCACAATCTAACTCATTACTGACCTGAGCTCCTGATCTTCTGACCTAATCTCGATCTATCATGACCTCAATGTAGATCTTATCTAAAACGAACATAATCATAATTATCTAAAATTAAGCATAGAGAAATTGTCTATTTTATAGACATAACATAATGAGTACCGTGTCACATACTCAGCACAGGATGTCGAATACTCTGTGGTTAGGGGCGGAGCCAGGGGCACCCCCAACTAAAGTGTTTCTAACATATATCCTATCTTATCTTTATGCCAAAGTCATTGTGGAATAGTGGTCGGTATACTTCTTTTTGAAGTGATTGTTGCAAGTTTGAAACCCGTCCATCACAGATTCTGTGATGTGCAGGTGCAGCTTATTTTTTTCACTCGATTAAGATGTGTGTGACATTCTCAAAAAGAAAAAAGTAAAAAAGATGTGTTTGGCCATAATATTATGTTAAAAAATTAAGTCTCATCTTTCTAATTTCATATATATTTTTATTCTACTAATTAATAATATTTTTATAATCATTTTTTATTAAAATATATGTACAAATATAATATTGGTCATTATTTTTTTCATCTATGTCAATTAAATATTTATATATTCTTTGATAATCAATTATTTAAAAAATTTATTTTCGCCCCCTAATTTATTTTCTTGATTCCGCCCCTATCTATAATTAAACACAACTGGGTAAGATTATACTTATACTAAACAGCATGCGATCACATTTACCATTACCTGATTACTAGGGTAATGATTATTAAGATATGTTCATATTTTGAATGAGGTCCATGACAGATGCATGGTAAAAGATGTGTATATTATTGCATGGTAAAAGATGCATCTGGTTGAGCTTCTGTGCCTATCCCAGGTGATAATAGCTATTCCCTATCTTAAAGAGACTTGAGTTCGAGTCTCGTAATGTGTGGAAAAATATTTTGACACCCTCTCAAAAAAAAGAAGATGAATCTAGTTAATTGTTGCATAGAATATATGTAGTACACAATGAGTAAGGAAGCATTTTAGATTGCTTTTTAAAAAATATTTATCTATTTTTTAGATACAAAAGACAGATTTTTTTAATTTTATTTTCTTGTCATTAGCTTATCTAAAAAATATGTAAAAACAAAAGCAAAGAAAAAAATCATGAGATGTAAGATAAGCAATAATAATTTTATAATTGCTGAAGTAAAAAAATTAAACACCTAAAAATCTGTTTCTTTGTTTTTTATCCGAGTGGCCCGTCTTTAAAATTTTGGAAAATTTAAATTTGGACTTCTGTACCAATTTTTAATATTTTCCCTTCATTGATCTTTATTTTTTAATCTTTATTTTAATTACATAATTAAAAAAGCGATTTGCAAAACAAAAAAAAATGTATAAATAAAAAAAATTTCTGACAGACTAAATCTCGTTACCTTCGAAAGTAAAGCAGGATTTGTCAGTAAGTACAATACGATCGCATCTACCTTCCATTTCTTACACTATTTCCCTTTCTGCCCTACAATGGAGTCCGCGCATCCTTCTGACAACAGACCGAACAATAGCATATACAAGGTGTCAAGAGCCATCAAACGCAAGGATAATTCCCTCTACAACGCTCTCCGATCCATTTACGAGGACTCCATCTTCGTCGGTGAAATCTCGCAGCTGTGGCCGGAGCTGCCGCTGATAGGCAATCTCCGATGCGGCCTTTGGTACTCTCCAAAGTTCGATTCCAATTGCTATTTCAAATCCACGGACGGCCACACCAACAACTTGTCCTTCAACACATCTCGCCTCAACCTTCATGTCGCCCTCCTTGCTGGTACCTTCTTTTTTGGAATTCAGTAACTTTCTTTCGAGCATGTATATCGGAGAATCTTCATTTATCCTTATATGAGACTTTGGTTTTATAAAATTGTATTGGTGCTATTGGTATCCTTGTTTTGAAAATCCTATTCCATCTCCTGGATCCATGTTGATCTACCATTTCGTGGCAATGAACAAGAAAACGTGTGATACATGGGGTTTTTGAGAGTTTTAATGTTAGCTCTTTATTACATCACCAACTTCATGTATTCTTTGTTAAGAATTCATGGTTCCAACTCATAATCATTTTTTTATGAGGGGAGTAACCAAGAATATTTTATAAAGAACATATATAGCTTTCAAGTCCAAATGTGGGCTATCCACTCTCAACCTGCCCTCACTTGTGACATTATATAAGTCAAACACGTGGATTGATAATACGGGAACGTTGAGCATGTGGACGGAATAATCAATCATATGAAAAACCTGAATCATGTTAAGAATTCATTGGGGTTCCAACTTATAACCAACTGGTTATGAGGGAGTATTCCCAACGTGAGGCAACAACTCTCAACATTCTTAACATGGTATCAGAACCAGGTATGTCATGTGATCGGTTATTTCGCTGCAGATGCTCATCGTGACCCACGTTATCAATCCACGTGTTTCACTTATATAATATTATACGTGAAAGGGCGTGTTGAGAGTTGTCCCACATTGAGAATTTACAAGTTATGCTAGCTCTTTATTAGATATATGTGCTACTCCACTCATCACCAATTGGTTTTGAGTTGGAACCCATGTACTATTAACAAGGGTGTGTTGGAAATATTTGACTTGGACAACTTGATTAATCTAGTTATAATTCAACAGTGAGAATGCCCCAGTTTCCTTCCTTCGAAGAATTAGTGAAAATGTCCTGGGATGAAAATGAAATTCTAAAAACATAAGATATAACAAGAAAGAAACCGACACTTGCACCGTGCCCATGGCTTACTATGGATTCACTTTATGTGACAAGCTAAGGAGTCACTTATGCTCATCTAATTGATTTATGGTGATAGGACAGAGGGGAGGATGCATGATCATAGATTCGACCAGAAAAGGGAAGAGATTTCCTGACAGCATGTCTAAGACTATACCGATATGGACTTGTGTCTTAAATCGTGCAATTCTCAATTATCGGACGGCATTGGGTGGTCTTGATATTTCTGAAAATGTAAGTGAGCATTTTTTTTCCTGGATTGAGTGCTTTCGATATTCACACTTAAAGAAATGTGCCTATATTACTTTTGATAGTACATAGACGGTGGAATCCATCAATATGGCCTTTCAAAAAAAATCATTATTTCATATTATTTTCAAGGCTAAGTGCAAGATCCTAACTGATAAGATGTCACCATGTAGCCTTTCCTTTATGAAGATGGCATATTTTTCATAAGGCTCACCTAAAATATCAGCTTGTAGACTTCTCTAATGGGATTGGTCTTCAATGATAGCATCATTTCTTGTAATTGATTTTGCGGGATGTATCTCATCATCAAGGAAAAATAATTTGAAAGTTTGGAACTTGATAAAATTTTGGAACTTAATTTACAAATACCTGTTGAGGATTGTTCCACATTGGGAGTTTAGAAGCTATGCTATCTAATTGATTTTGATTTGGAACCTCATGTATTTTTAACTTGGTATCAGAGAAGGTTTCTCATGGCTACTCCGTCCATGCGATTGGTTACTCCGCCCTCATTCTCACCATGACACACGTTATCAATCCACGTGTTTGAGTTTGGAAGCTATGGTAGCTCTTTATAAGATATCTATGTTACTCTTCGTTTTGAGTTGGAACCTCGTGTATTTTAACAATACATGTATTGAATTTGCAGCTTTGTTTTACGGCTTAAATTTTGGGCCAGATTTCTAACATGAATGAACGTCAAAATGCGCCTCGCTCTTGCTGAAAGCCTGAAACTTGTATCTCTTTCTCTCCCTTTAGATAATGTAATGCCAATTTATGGACTATGTTATACTTTTAAGGCATCATCTGTTCATGGACATGTATGAATTCAGATTTCTCCCGCCCGCCTCCGCCTCCTCGCCTACTTTCGACCGGCAAACTTTCCGCAAGGCCCCATTCTCCCTAACCCTAACCCGAACCCTCTCTGTTCCTCGCTTGCTTCGTCTCGGGCCCCCTCCTGTGTCGCGGACTTCACCGCGACTTCTGCTGGGCTGGCCACCCGCCTCGTCCTTCCCAGCTCTCCTCTTCGTCGCGCCTCCTATGGTGATGCGGCGCTCTTCCTTCCCTAAACCTATCCCTCCCAGGTCTGTGCTGCAACCAGCTTCTCTTGGGCCGAGTCTCGTCCATCGCCCTATGTCGCGCTCGGTCTTCCCCTTCCCTCTCCCTCCCTCTTCTGCGCATGCGTCCGCCTCCTGGGGGCCGCGCCTCGTCCAGCATGGGGGTGGCCTCTTTCGCCCTTCATCCTCGGGTTTACTTCGCCCAGAAAATCGTCACCCTATCCATCCTCTGCAGGAGTGTGTCCGAAATAATCCTAACCCTACTTCCAGACCGGGCGTCAGATAGCACGGGCTTCAGCGGCAGTTTCGATCCACCAAAGGTGCTGGGCAAGATCAATCCAGGCTAAAGCAGAAGTTGAATAAATTCTTCAAGGAGGACTCGATACCATTTGGAGTTTACGCGACTAATGATAGATACCCCACGTCAGGAACTTATAAACAGAACGCTCGAAGTTATCATTGACGGTTCAGTGTCTCACATTAGAGTTATGGACGAGATTTTCTCTAAGGAAAGGGCAGAGTCTCTCACAACTGATCATGCGAAATTGGGGTGGTCCAAATACCCTCAAGGAACTTCGGACTCTTCTGCTTCGGACACGGACTATTTTGACGAGGTGGTACCGCAGTCACCATTGGAGGGTGAACTATTGGCGGAATTACATAATAGTCTAAACAACAATCGCACCAAGGATATCCGGGAGTCACCGCATGAACTTGGACCTGATCTAGCTATGAGCGAACTAGCGGTGGAGGACTGTTTGAGACGACAGGTAAAGAGCAAAACACCGAGCAATTCTTGGGGGAACAAGCTGTGGAGGAATGCTCGAAGGAGAAAGGAAAAGAAAAAGCTTGTGGTCTCCACCCGTCATCGTCGTTCTCGTGTGGAAACAAAAGAATCTCTCAGTCAAGTCAGAGTCATTCGAAACAATCTCCAAATGTGACTGTTTCATCCCCAAAGCCTCTCTACCAATACTCTCGATGTAACGGGAAGGGCCTTCAAAGGTATAAAAAATAGTTACGTAAAAGGACCTTGAAAGTAAAAAGGAAGGTAGACCAGGGGAAATGGAAGAGCTTCATTAAGGACCTGTGCGGGGAGGAAGATGCACCTCCCATGCGGGTAGAGATCACCCATGGGTTGGTGGATCCACATGATCTTAAGGTACCACAGGAACAAGGAATTCGGCTATCCCCCGGTGCATCAGCCGACTCGAATTCAGCACGGCTAGCGAGGTATTCTCCGGTACTGCGTGAAGAGGACCTATTGCGGGAAGCCAAGGATATTTGGATTTTGGGAAAGACTCTGGGGCTTGAGGCGGTAGGGAATGAGCAGGAAATCATTGGAAAGTTAGTCGATATGGAAGTCCGAGACCAAGGGGTAATTCGAGACAAATTGAATGTTGATAATGAGACCGGTGATCTACTAGGGTCTTTATGATCATTGCGACATCAGAGAGTTTGTTTATAGAGAGGATTGATTTTTTGTGCATTCAAGAGACGAAGATGGAGGTGGTAAGTAGGGCGATATGTGAATCCATATGGGGGTGATGTGGAATTGGATTGGGTCTTCAAAGGTGCATTGGCTCTGCTGGGGGACTACTGTGTATTTGTAAAAAAGGTTGCTTCTCTATGGACACATGTTGGGGAGAAGAAGGAATTTTGGGAGTGGAAGGGCGTTGGGGACTCGATCGACTTAAATGCCATATTGTGAACGTCTATTCCCCGTGCGATCTGAGGTCGAAAAAAGAGATATGGAGGATTTTGGAAGCCAAAATATCTGATTTCCCAGATGATCGATGGTGCGTATGTGGGGATTTCAATGCGATACGACGCAGATCAGAGAGAACGGGACGAACTGCGTCTAGTAATGACAGAGAAATTAGGGAGTTTGATGACTTCATAAGTGGGCTGGGTTTAATTGACTTACCGTTGGTAAGTCGAAAGTTCACTTGGTACCGAGCGGATGGATCTTGTGTCAGCAGATTGGACAGGTTCCTCCTATCCGATAGGTGGGTTGAAGAATGGCCAAACCAGATTCAACGGGGCACTGATAGGACCGTGTCAGACCATTGTGCTATTGTGTTGAAATCGCTCGTCGAGGACTGGGGACCCAAACCATTCAGGGTAATTGATTCGTGGATGCAACACCCCGAATTTAAGGTATATGTTGAAAGAAGTTGGAGTGATTTCAGAGTTCAAGGTTGGGGGGGTTTCATCTTGAAAGAAAAATTTAAAATGCTTAAGGATAAGTTGAGAAGTTGGAATAAGGAGGTGTTTGGTTTTGTGGATGTCAGGATTCAAGAGACAAGAGCAAAGATTCCGGAATGGGATGCCATCGCAGATCGAAGAGATTTGCAATCTCATGAGGTGGAAGGCAGAAGAAATGATATGGCGTGTCTACTAGGACAAATCAGGAGTGAGGACTCATTTATATTCCAGAAGTCTAGGATCAGGTGGATCCAACACGGAGATGTAAACTCAAGATTTTTCCACTGATTCGTGAATAGGAGAAGGAAAAAGAACGAATTAGTGGGTATCAAGATCGAAGGGGAGTGGGTGGATACCGTCTCAGGGGTAAAGAGCGGGGTACATCGATATTTCGCTCAGCGGTTTCAGCAGGATGAATGGACAGACCTCGCCTCACAGATATAAGCTTCAACCAGTTAAGCGCTCTGGAAAATGGGATTCTTACATCTGATTTCGGAGAAGATGAGGTAAAAAAGGCAGTGTGGGGTTGCGAGAGTTCCAAAAGTCCGGGTCCGGATGGATACAACTTCAGGTTTATCAGAGTTTTGGCACGTTGTCAGAGACGATTTCATGCGGTTCTTGTCTGAATTCCATAGGAATGGCAAAAATGTTAGGGGCGGCAACCCTTCTTTTATCGTCTTGGTGCCAAAATCGGAGAACCCTGTGAAGATTGGCGAGTATCGACTGATATCCCTGATTGGCTGCGTTTATAAAGTCCTGGCGAAGATCCTAGCAAATAGGTTAAGCCAAGTCTTGGATAGGGTGATCTCTGCCACTCAGTCGGCTTTTGTGGGGAAGAGACATATACTGGATGGTGTTATTATTATAAATGAGTTGCTAGACGAGTGGCAGCGGCACAAAAGGACAGGTTTACTCTTCAAGGTGGATTTCGAGAAAGCGTACGATTCAGTCCGATGGGCTTTTCTTGACGAGGTTATGCAGTTGATGAATTTCTCGGAACAATGGAGGAATTGGATAATGGAATGTGTTACCAGTGCGAAAGCTTCAGTTCTTATTAACGGGAGCCCTTCATTGGAATTTGATTTGAAGCGGGGACTGAGGCAGGGGGATCCTCTATCCCCATTTCTGTTTATCTTAGTGGCCGAGGCGCTGTCTAAATTGGTAGACAAGGCGGTGGAGACTAATGCCTGGGTTGAGTGCAAAGTGAGCAGGAATCACATTCCGATTTCCCATCTTCAGTACGCTGATGATACGGTTCTGTTTGGAGATGCCACGGTGGAAAATGTAAGAACCTTCAAAGGAGTGCTGCGACTATTTGAATTGATATCGGGTTTGAAGATTAATTTCTTTAAGAGCGGTTTAATCGGCGTCAATGTAGATCCGGTACGACTGGATGCCATGGCGGGTGTGCTGAATTGCAAAGTGGGGTTCGTGCCATTTAAGTATCTGGGTATCCCGATGGGATTAAATCCGAGGAAATGTGCGACTTGGGAACCACACTTGGAGAAATTTAGGAAACGACTGGCAACCTGGGATGATAAGAGTTTGTCCTTTGGAGGCCGGATAGTTCTACTGAATATTGTGCTGTCTTCGCTACCGGTCTATTTCTTCACCCTGTTCCGCGCCCCAAAAGCTATCCTGTCCAAATTTCGATCAATACAATCAGCCTTCCTGTGGGGGGTGGGGAAAATTGCCGGAAAGTCGCCTGGGTAAAATGGGAGGTGGTCTGCAAGTCTAAGCAATTGGGGGGTTTGGGGGTTCGTAACCTGGATTTGTTCAATAAAGCGTTGTTAGGAAAATGGGGGTGGGATATTATTAAGGGGGGGAATTTTTTGTGGTTACAGGTGTTGTCATCTAAATATGGTAATCTTACTTGCCAAGACATAGTGTCAGGGAGAGGGGGGCGAGGGGTTTGCAGTCGGTGTGGTGGAGAGATCTTATGAAATACACTTTCATGGATCATTCGGGGTGGTTTCTGGGGGGCTTGTTTCGAAGGGTGGGCAATGGGCTAGGCACAAAATTCTGGAAGGATATTTGGGTGGGGGAGGGAAGTTTGGAAGAAAAGTTTCCCAGGTTAGCATCGATTACCCGGGATAGAGAGATCTTAGTAGGGAATATAGGGGGTGGATGGACTGTGGATTTGGAGATGGGATTGGAGATGGGATTGGAGACAAGAGTTCTTCAATTGGGAGATGGATGTTTTTGTTTTGTTGCTTAATGTTCTTGACAGGTCAGCTTTGGATCAAGGTAAGGAAGACACCTGGGAGTGGAGCCTCGAAGATAATAATTGCTACTCTGCTAGATCGGAATACTGAACCTTAGTAGAGGATGTTGGTCTTGATGACGACTCTTTGATGGTTTATCACGACATTTGGCACACTTTGGCTCCGAAAAAGGTTGGAGCTTTCGCATGGCGGGTGCTTAAAAACAGAATTCCGACCCAGGAAAACCTCAGGAAGCGTAATGTTATATTAGGAGCGGTCCAAGGTCTTTGCGTTCTTTGTCAACAGGTGGAGGAGACTACAGTACATCTTTTGTTCAGCTGCTCGGATCATACGAGTTATTGATGCAGTGCTACAAGTGGTTAGGAACCACTATTGTGCTTCCTGGTAATCCGGGGATTCACTTACTGCAGCACAAAGGACTTTGGGAGCAAAAAAGAGGGAGAAAGGGCTGGTTAACTATATGGTTCACGATAATATGGACCATATGGTTGGGCAGAATAAAAGAATATTCAGGGGGAGCGACGACTCAGATGATGATCTTTTGAACCTAGTTCAATATAGATCTTGGTTTTGGATTCGGCATAGAAATACTTCTAGATTCTCTTATGTTCTTTCTGATTGGGTGAATGAACCTAGAATTTGTTTGTTAGCATCTTGATTTACATTTTTTGGATGGATGACTATTTGTAACTTATGTAGTACCTCTGGTACTCTTATATATATTATGTCTATTTTCCGACCAAAAAAAAAAACAATTTCATTATACACTTTTTCCACCTTTCTTTGATTTCCTGACTATTCAGGGGCATTAGACCGGTTATTTGCGGTTGAAAGTAAAATTATTTACCTCGCGATTACTAGCTTTATCCAAGCTGCAACTACCCTAACATAAGCTTGTTTCAACTGAGAATTGACCGCAATTTCTAGAATACTATGATCCATTAGCTTTTTCCCATTAAACTATGGAATTTTTTGTCAATAGTCAACATGTTTTAGGTAATCGAGCTGTTTACTTAATGATATTTACATGCATCACAATTGACTTAAATGCACTTCAACAGGACTTCAATGGTTTAGGACAAGACTCGACATACTGGGATTGTTCCTTGCATCTTCCCCTCTGGGTTTCACAAATTGAGAGAATAATGATTGAAAACCGATTGGAAGGGTGGAGCAAGGAATTGGAGGCCAGTGGAGCTGATATTGCTTCTGTTGCATCATCACTTAGAAAGCCTCTAAGACCATTATGGATTTCACAAAAGACTGTTATATGGTTAAATGAAGTACCAGATTATGATTCATGGGATTTTACACCAATAATACTTGTCTCGGCATCATCCTCAAGTGGCAATTTTCAGCAACATACTACCTCAGAGTTTAGTTGGAATTATATTGCCGGAGCTGGAGACGATGAGGAAAGTTGGTCTAGAGGTCTACACCCTGATCTTTTCTGGAAACATGCCCATGATGTAATAAGATCAGATCCAGCCTCGTGTAATCAAAAGATTGCAGATATTATTGAAAAGGACAGGGCTCGTCGTGCACAAAGGGGAGAAGATGCTCCACAGGTGTGTGTCAGGCCTTCAAAGCTGGTGAGAGACAGCAAGTTTCCCCCAGAAAGGCCATTAGACTTGGATATTAAAACCGTAACTGAGAACGAGAAATTGTTTGGAGAGGTTTCTTTATGTTGGTTGGGATCAACCAATATAGCAGTTGGCAGAACTCAACTTGGTACATCTTTTTTGTTTAGCATCTTTTACATTGGAAACTGTTTGTTTTTCCCACTAGTTATTTACTTTTTGAAACTTAAATTTTCTGAAGTGCACTAAATTTGTACTTTGCAGCCATGGAGGTGGCTCCGGACAATTGCATCTTACACTGTGATAAAGAGTTTAATGTCTCTCTGAAGGACTCTGGATTTCATTTGCACTTGCCAATTGTGGTATGTCCGTCAGTTGACTCTACCTCATTAGATTTTTGTTCATTGATTGCATCTTCAAGTTTTACAAATTCATTTTTGTTAATATTTCTCACACAACCATGTTCTAATTGTGAACAGGACTCCAAATATGATCGTTTTTCTTTGTTAAGATATCTCCCTTCGGCGCTGGATTTTTCCCAGAAACAGTTGCGAGAGGGAAGAAAGCTTCTAGTTTGCTGCAGAAATGGTAAGCATTTATTAGATACATTGTTGTCCATCAGTGACATCTCAGTGGGAGAGACAAATGATGGTTTTATTGTCGAAGACTGAAACTTTTCTTTGCTGTGGGGGTATATGGATTATATCATGTGGTTTCTTGCTTCTGAAAGCAAATCAAATGGATAATCATATTAATAATCTTCTTGCAGCCTGTTAAATATCGTTTTTGTTTTTTGTTTTTTTTCCACAGGAGAAGATATAAGCATCTGCATCTGTTTAGCAATCTTGACTTTATTATATGATAAAGCAGGTAAAACTTGGAAACTTTTGTGAGATATTTTCTTTCTGGTTTGAGTTTATACTCTAAATGAAGAATCGGATAAGATGCTAGAACGATCTTGGATGCTACCCAGAAGAGAATCCTAATTCTAAGAATTGTTGAGAGTTAGAATGTACAAGCTATATTAGTATTTGTAACCCATTACCAATTTGTTCTGAGTTGGAACCCATGTATTCTTAACATATATCAGAGCAGCAGACATTTCATGTGATTGGTTATTCCGCCCGCATACTCACCGTCACCCGCGTTATCAATTCACGTGTTTGACTTATATATCACGTGAGGGGCGTGTTCCACATTGGCAATTTACAAACTATGTTATACATGAGTTACTCGACTAAGTACCAATTAGTTTTGAGTTGAAACACATGTATTCTTTAACAAGAATGAATAATTATTACAAATTGTTGTAGCAGCTGAGTGGCTAGTTTTGTTAGCCACCATCATTTTTTTTCTCTGCACTCCACTTCATTATTTCTTGAGTTTCTTCAACAGGAAACTTCGATGATGGGAAATCTTTCAACGATTCCCTTATCTCTAAGTCTGAGCTGCGAAGACGATTAGTATTTATCTGTAAATTTGCTGTCAATACACGGCCATCAAGAGGGAATTTGAGACAAGTATTCAATTACCTTAATGACAGAAGGTATGGTCAACCTCCTTCAGTTTCATAACAAGTCCATCTCTACTTTTATCTTGTTAAGTATAGTTCAGAGAAGAGAAATCCGTGCCAGCTTGTGCTGTGAAAGATACACACAACAAAATTTTGCATTAATTTTTTTATATATCTACTCTGTATTTTTATGTAGTTGACATTATATCACATCCTAGTGTATCTACTTATTTTTAAGTTAAAAATGTCGTATTGTCCTTCGCCATTAACATAAGGATCCATGTCGAACTAAGAAGACATGGGATTTGACTATGCTCCACCGTGTTACACTCGTGGAGCTTAGGCCCTTGAATCTCCCAAAAAGTGGGACTACATGAGTTCATGTGGGTCCCCGGGATCCAAGGGCTTCTGTTCATTATTATTTCCGAAAGCATGAGATTCGGGGAAAGCTCATTTGTTCAATGCAATCTCAGTTGTATTGAATGAGCAACAAAGATGGCAGCTGTTGTTATGCATGCCGGCCGGTTGGGACTCAAGTTTGAGTTTTGCCTTAACCGGCTCAAATATTTTAGCCAGACTTTTGACCACATTATGTGAGGAGTTATCATAAATTTATAACTATAAGAATAAAAATTATAATGAAACCCAAGAAATGTTTTTGAAAATCTATAATCGATCATTGATAATATAATATGTGCCTCAAATATACCTAAATATATTGGGGTTTTTTAATTATCTGACCTCATTTTTAACTTTATTTAACAAAGTAACTTATATTTTTTTTTATCGTAAGACTAACTTAAGATGTCAGAAGTCGTCATCTAACATGACTATTTCTTTAAAAAAAATATTTAGATGTCGCCATGTGAAATTGCGGCATCATTAAAAAATATTTTAATATTTGTTGTCGTCATCTCACATGGTGACAACATTAAAAAAATATTTTTTTGAACGATGTCGGCACATTATGACATCAAATAAAAAAAAAATTAATCTTGTCGTCATCTCAGATGGCGACAATGATTAAAAAAAAATTAATTGATGTCGACATCTGATATGGCGACAGCAATAAACATTCTCCTCTATATAACCATGCGTAATGTTCGTAGAATTCGTAAACCAAAACCTTCGTTGTTTCCTCCGGTCGACATATTGCAGGTATGTTGTTATATAAATAATCAAATTTAACAACATTATATATCGTGTACTAATTTATAAATTTTGTCTTTGTTTTGAGGTATGTCAATTAAAGATTTATTGTATTAGAGATGCGGTATATTACAAGATTCATAATCTGTTAGATATGATTGTGGCCCGTCAAGAGGCGTGACAATATCTCGCACTATTAATTATTTCCAGTTATTGAACGATATGATATTACTGGCATCAATCGTAACCAGTTCATTCTGAAATATTGTAAATATATATTCAGTGTTTTTTCGGGGATGAAGCAAACAATTTTTCTCGTTGACAATGATTATAATTTAGCATTACTATTGGATTCTGAACAAAATCATGGTTGTTTGGAGATGTATATACAAACAGAATGAAGGGCTTATGATTTTATTATAAAAATGCCAACAAGTGGTAGTGGTCCATTTGTAGTAGTTACAGAAAGACCAACTACCTCTAGGATTCAAGATGATGCTCCCATAGTTGCTGACAATATTGTTCGGGAGCCACTAGCAGACAGTTTTGTGGATTTTGGATATGATATTCAGTCTGAACCGGAGGGGATTCCATCTGAGGATGAGTCTGATGACGATGAGGTTGATATTGAAGTTATGCCAGTTAATGTAGCAGACACAACCACGACAAATGACCATGACCTTTATCCAACAATTCCATTTCTCTACACGACACATCCAGAAGTATTTGGAGATTCGATCGATCTTCCAACTGGTAAGTGGGAGAGTTACTGCTTCTATTCCAAAGGAAATATCCATCTAAATATGATATTTAAAGATAAAGGTCATCTTCAGACAGCTGTGAAGTATTACTCTGTACGGATTAAAAAATGTGAGTATCTTGTTGTCAAAAGTACAAAAACATTATGGAAAGTGGTGTACAAACATAATACACCTTATATACCTTGCATATGGTTTTTGCACACCCTCATTAAGTAAAAAAAAATTGACTTTCAAATAACCAAGTATGGGGGTTCTCACACTTGTCTTATGAGTGATTTATCGACCGATCATGCAAATCTGAACAAAAAAATGATTGCTAGTTTGTTAATGAGATTCATTCTGCGTGATCCATCATATGAGATAAAGTATGTTATTCAGAATGTTAAAGATAAGTATATATTTGAGATCTCATATGCAAAAGACTGGTATAGCTTGAGACGTGCGGTTGAAAATGTGTATGGACATGGGAGAACTCTTTGAATAAGTTACATTATTACATGGGAGCTTTGCAAAAATGAAACACATGCACTATCGTCGAATGGTTACTTCTACTGAATGATAGACCAACATAGATGACTTTGAATTACGTGTTTTGGCCCTTCCAACCATGTGCAGATGGATTCCGACACTACCGACAAGTTATAAGTATGGAAGGCATCTGTATACAAAATATTAACATAAGATGTTGATTGTCATGGCCATGGACACTAACAATCAAGTCTTACCTTTGGCTTTTGCAATCGGTGACGAGGAAAGTTTTTTGTCATGAAAATGGTTTTTGGAGTTGATTAACAAGCACAATGTTGAAGGAACTGTTGGTGTGTGCTTGATATCTGATAGGCATCCGGGCCTTTATTGCAGACGCAGAATGTATTACCAACTTCAATTCATCGCGTTGAGTGCATCGATTTTGTTTGAGACGTGTGCTAAAACTTTAATAGTCGTTTCAAAAGTGTTCATTTGAAAGACTTATGCTGGAAGGCTGGATCAGAAAATCAACTCAGAAAATTTGACGCTACAATGGAAGAAATAAAAAGTATTGAACCAAGAGCATTTGATTATTTGAATCGGACTGACAAGTCAAAATGGACTCTTGCTCATGATGGTGGATGGCTTTGTGGTATTCTTACGACAAATATGTCAGAGTGCATTAACGGAGTTATGAAGGGTGCTCTTCGCCTTCCAATCACCGCCAATGTGCAATTAACTTTTGATCGATGTATTCTATATTTTCTTGAAAGACTTAAGAAGGCGGAACAAATGATTCAGAATAATCAAGATTGGCCGGATTATGTCTTTGAAAAATATGCTCGTGCTTACCGTCATTCCATTCACCATGACTTTCGGATGTTCGATCGAAGACAATTAACTGCCTCTGTAATCACTAGGGAGCAAGCAGGATATGACGGCAATACTACGTTGTCAACCTCAAAGCAGGGGAATGCTCTTGCGGAAAATGGAAATAATTCGGCAACCATGTTCACATGTGATACAAGTGTGTCGACATAATGGCTTAAATGCAAAAAAAAATTATCAACCAATATTATAATATGTCTGAATACTGTAACACATATTAAGGGCAATTCAATCCATTGTGGGTAGAGCAATATTGGGACACCCCGTGCTTTGAGTTATTCCACAACTCCACTCTGCGTAAGTCGAAACAGGTAGGTCTTGATCGAACAACACATATCCAAAATGAGATGGATTGACCAGAAGCCCGAGCAAGATGGCAGATGGGCTCAACTTCATCGTAAAATCAGTAAATTTGTAATTTTTGAGTTATGTAAATAATAATAATTTTCATGTTGATCGTTGTAATTATGAAATATGTTGTTGATTATATGTTATTATAATAAATATATGGTAACATAGTATAAACACACAAACAAACTGATGTAACATAATTCATAAATATTTACAACATAAATGATGACTTCAACGACGACGAAATAAATTTCCTCCAGTACCACAACGAGGAGGATTTGTCTATCTTCGAACTCTTCGTTGTTCAGCGACTTCTTTGCCCCTTTTCCTTGCCACAAGTGTGTTGCCAGACTGCTGAATTGGCGTCAATTGAGAGAATACAACTGGTGAGACATCAAAAGGTGAAGTCATAGACGCATTTGTTGCAAACCCAAGATTGACATTTGTATCCACGTTGCTGAAGTGGGCTTGTGTGGACATGCGTGGATATGGCGTGAATGGAGATAGATTATATGATTGTGGAGGCACAGTGAAATAATAGTCTGTAGACATATTTCGCTCAAACGACGTAGAAGGGCCTGCAAAATCTGTCTGGATATGTGTAGATGAACCTGCGAAATCTGTTGGAAGATGTGTAGATAAAGTACCTGTATGGAACCTGCGTGTATCAACAGATTGAACTTCATCGTATGACGGAAAGTTTCTGTCTCGTTGTTCACGAGCCACTCGCACCAGATTGTCGAATATACTCATGTGTTGCCTCATCGACTCTGTCGTAATAGGTTCTCCATCAGCCAGATGTCGGTAGTAGCTTGTAGTTAACTGCTCCATCTGGTCAATCTGCAAAGTCCAAAAGTCCCTATACATTTATACATCTAAACACAATTATAAAAACAAAACTTCACTAAATTAACGTACCACATGCTGTCATGCAGGGCCATCACCATGTTGATATCCTGTCTGTACAAATATTGTTGACGATCAATGTATCTATGTGTGACTCATTCATACCACTCACTGTACACGACAACAACGTTGTAACCATCATCAGTAAATCGTGGTGTCCACAATAGATTATTTCCCCTCTCCCAGCTAAGTATGTATGCAATATGCTGAGTGCTCCAGTCTTTGTTGACGTTTCCTCTTCGACCACCATTATGCAATATATCATCCCCTTATTGTGGATCTTCTGGGATGTCTTGTAGCATACCAAATTATCGAAGTACTCTATTAGACCATTGCATTTCAACTATGTCAAGGAAATCATCGCACCCTTATATGTCCCTAACTGGGTAATTCCTTCAGTGTACTCATCAGGGTACGACTGCCAATTAAACTGCAAAACAAAAATATAAAAAGACTATTTTTTTGTACAAACTAATTTAATGGCATGTTTCTTGAGTTACTGGCTGCTCATCGATGATGTCCCTAATTATGCATATGTAATGACTCCCAGTTTCTGTAAATTTTAAATGACATTACCACATCTGTATAATCACAAATTCCAAATCAATAAATATTGTGAATCATAATAAAATAAATGATTAAATGCATTAACACGTAAAATCAATTATAAAACAATGCATATTCGTATTACCTTCCACTATATGGAGCAGACGGTAACAGATTCTGTGCGTCGATTATTATTTGCTCAATATTAGATCTTTGGTTACCCAATTGAGGAGTCAGACTTGGGATTCGTGACTATGCCCATATCTAATTTATTGTAGTGACGTCAATATTACAATTTAAATTGACAAGAAACATATTTTAATTATTACAACAAACAAATATATTGTTTACCTGTACGAGTTGCAATACACCACCTATCACTTTTTTCACTCTCGAAGTGCACAACTCACGATATAAGTATGCCAACACAACACTACCCCAACTATAAGTATGAGCAGAGTCGATATCCTCCAACTTCTGTAAATACAATAACCTAACAAAATTGTCTGATGAATCAGGGCACATAATTCCCCATAACATTAATAACACACAAGTCCGTGTAAACTTAGCAACATCATCCGGCGTATTGTGTCTATTCAAGGGATTGAGCAACAAATGATTTTTCAAAACAACTAATTTCAACCTCGCACGTTTAAAGTCTTTGATATCTGGTGTGGATCCTAAATATATATGGCAATATTCTTACCATTCTGGTAGACTCCTATCATAATCTATCTCCGACACTACAATGACATCTACTGGCAATGACAATATTACTGCAATGTCTTGCAGTGTGATAGACGTCTCTCACGACCTGAGATGAAATGTGTGTGTTTCACGACGCCATCTCTCAACTAAAGTCGTGATCAGGTGCATGTCAAGCTCAATCTTACCACACCTATATATACCATAAAATCCAATCACGTTCAACCAATTGACAATATGTATATCTAGTAGACACATTTCCCAAAAATAGTTATCCGGGTTTCTAGCACGAAGTGCGCTATCCATATTACCTACACATACATCCTCAGATCGATGTGAAAATTGCAATGACAAATGTTGTGTGTCAACCGGGTCTGATTGTCTCATTTGATCCATCCTGAAATATAATACAAAAAAATATCAACATTAATCTCAAAATTACAACCACCGCCGTCGGCAGTCCATGTTCGCCACCGACCGACAGTCAACAACCGCTGCCCAAAGGCAGTCGCCAACCGGCCGCCGACCTCCGGCGCCGCCTCCAACCGTCCACATCACCGAAAAACACGCCATCAACGACCATCGGATGTCCAATATTTACATAAAAAAATGTACTCTCAATATATATATCAACATCAAATATAATTTATGTAACATCAAATAATAGCAAAACATAATCAACTTACCTTAGATAACTAGGAAATTTGGACAAGAAATGGAAAGATATCAAATTTTGCTCTCCGAACTTTCAGCGTGCGCTTCAAATGTAAAAAATAATCTGAGGCGGCGTGTTGTATAAAGGGCTAGGGTTTGGGGATTTTAAAGGTTGGATTGTGACACCAAAAAAATGATTTGTTTTATCGATGTCGCAATCTAAGATGTCGGCAACAATAAAAAAATATTTTATATATTGTTGTCGTGACAACAATAAAAAAATATTTTATATATTGCTGTTGCCTTCTCAGATGGAGACACCAATAAAATAATTTTTTGGTGTCGTCATCTCAGAGTGCGACATCAATAAAATATTGTATGGAGTCGCCTTCTGAGATGGCGACAACAATTTTTTATTCTTTGTCGTCATCTCAGTTGGCGACATCGATTAGTTTTAGAATGAAAAAGAAATTGATTCATTTTTATAAATATTCTTAATTAAGAGGTTAATAGTTAAAACACCCTAAATATACTGGCTAGGCTGAGTTTGACCTTGATACCAAATTGACTTGATTAATACGATCAAACAATAGAAATGCTACAGTACATCGATGTACTCGAACACAAATTCAAATATCATATATGTTGGTATGTGAGCAGGGGCGAAACCAGCATTTTATATTAGGGGGGACTAAACTTTTTTTCCTCATAATTTTTTATGCTAAAAAAATCAATGGGCTCACAATAAATAATAAATTTAGCATTTTATATTGAATAATATTTCAACCAATATACAAACGATTAACTCAAAAAGATAAGAAATATATAATGCAATGAAATGCAATCAAACAATTTTGGTAATAGTGTGTTTTACTCTACGACACTTCTCATCAAACTCATCTATTATGAATTCAACATCTACTGAATCAGCAAACTCTCGTTCAATGTAAACAACCAAGCAATCTGCAAGAAAATCATTGTCCATCTTATTGCGAAGTGATGTCTTAACAAGATTCATTGCTGAAAATGCTCTCTTTGTAGTTGCCGTTGAAACTGGAAGAGTCAACACTAGACGAATCAATCTATCAATAAAAATGAACTGTTCAAATTTTCTAGTTTTAACCAATACTTGACATAACTCAGAAAGTGAACCAATATTCTGAAAATCTGCGTGATGAACTACAACATACTCATAATGTTCCAACTGTCTTCTCAAAATATCTACTTCCATTCGAGTAAAATCTTGAGGGTAGAATTTTTGGGCAAGAGTACAGAGATCCTCAATATTAAATGATTTGAATCCATTGATAGGATCCAAAGCTGAGCTGAGAGTTAGGAGTTTCATTGTTTCTTCAGTGAATCTATTATTCAACTTCATCAATTGAAAATCTATCACAACATTGAATATGCTAATGTGATAATGATGCTCAACTGTGATATCATTGTTCTGTTGACAGGAACGTCTTGTGCCTTCCATATATCGAGCACTCATACTAGGCATCTCAATGTGATACCTTTCCAAAAAAAAAAAACATTATCATCATATAATATATATCTTGTAAAAATGAAAATTAAATGATTATTAAATAAATAAATTCATACCTTTCAGAAAACTTCACGACGCCTTCTAGAAATTTCTCCCATCCAATTTCTCGTAACCGTTGAAGCAATATCTTGGTTGATGAGACAAAATTGATTGCATTTAATATGTCTTGAGATTTCATTTGTAATGCTTGACAAAGAATATTAGAGATTCCTAGAACTTCGTTCATCAAGTGCAAGATAAACACAAATTCAAATGACATCATTTCTTTATAAATGCTTCTAGCTTCTCCACGGATGTTACTACTGAGTCCATCATCAATCATTCTTTCAAGAAGGATACAAGTTGCACCAAACATATCAATTAAATTACTAACAGAAGCAAAATGTGAGCTCCAACGAGTAGCTCCAGCTCGTTGTAAAGTACGAATTTGATTAGCCCCTGTACTGGTTTTAAGTTCCTCTGAAGCTATCATATCAATAATTTCATCTTCTCGAACAGATTTTAGCTCACAATGACGCTTGAAAGAAGATCCAAAAAAATTGAGAACGACACTCAATTTTGAAAAGAATAACCACACCTCATGCACTTCTTTGGATACCGCAACTAAAGCAAGTTGTAAACGGTGAGCGAAGCAATGTATATAATAGGCACAAGGACAATCTTTGCAAAATAATGTGTGGGGTCTTCCCACCTTAACATTGATTAATAGATAAAGGAAGGACTAATCATGCATTAAAATAACATCTTAAGGTTTTGGTTGTTACACGAGCTAACAGGATTGCAGGCCAGAATACAAAACTTCAAAAATAATTCATTACATTCCAAAAGAATGTCATTTAGATTTATACTACTCCTCGAGTAGATACTAATCATAACTTGAATCCTATACATTCCTGTGTCCCTCGTAGCTCACTGCCTCAACCCGACCCTTAGTCCTTTCGTCCAAAAGCGTACCTACAGGGACAACACATCATGAGCATATACAATCTTACTTAGCATCATAAAAACATCATAGCAAATGCATGAAATATTTGTTAAGTAAATATGCTGGATTTCTCATTAACTTCTTATTGTTGTCCCTGATTTATAGTCATACATATGGGGCATCTTACCCCCGTGGCATCTTACCACAAATATCATCGTATGGCCTCTTACCATATGGGGCATCTTACCCCGTGGCATCTTACCACAATAACGTCGCATGGCCTCTTACCATGTGGGGCATCTTACCCCGTGGCATCTTACCACAATAACATCGCATGGCCTCTTACCATGTGGGGCATCTTACCCCGTGGCATCTTACCACAATACATCGTGTAAACATCATCATATAAGCATCGTATAAACATCATCATATAAACATCGTATGAACTTCATCGTATAAACATCATTATGTAAATATCGTATAAACATCATCATTTCATCATGAATACTCATGCAATAAAAGCATAGTTGTAGTATAAAGATGTGTGTTACCGTCCGATGCCCGTACGCCTCTTACGTACCTTTTCAAAAGGAGGAGGAGTCAACAGACTTTATCTCCTAGATGGTGCCGGTACTTGGGATGGTTCTACAAGACCACATAATACCATATTAGATGCCTCAAAACCATCTCACATCAAAAACTTAACAAAATAAAACATCATTATATTTTTCAACTTTCTGCCTGTCTCGATCGATCGGCCCAAGGTCTCGATCGATCGAGACACTGTGCACTAACAGTGTCTTGGCTTCCTGCCTCGCTCGATCGATCGAAGTATTTTACCGATCGATCGAGAAGCTTCACCGATCGATCGAGAAATCCTTCGATCGATCGGCATCAAAATTTCAAAACATACATCAGACCCACTGACTCGCTCGATCGATCGGAACCAAATCTCGATCGATCGAGAGCTCTGAAAATTGGGATTTTCCCCAGATTTTTGAGCACTACTTTTCACACCATCTTTTCTACTACATAACACATCTTTCATGCTGAAACAAACATGTGAAGAACTTCATAAAATATCCATGTAAGCCCTTAAATCAAAGGTTTAACAAAACTTAAGCTAACATGCATCATAATATCATCATAATCTTCATCCTCAACCAACTTAAAGAAAAACAGAGTATTTTCTTCTTTGTCCAGGTTTTCGAGCACATGGTTTCATAACAAGAAATCTATCACATAAAACATATAACATGCTCAAACCAACATGCTAGTAGCTACATAAAACTACCATGTAAGCATTCATACCAAGGTTTCACCCAAGCCTACACTTAGCATGCATTAAAACAACCCACCAAACCCAAGCTCAAACACAAACCCAGAAAAACAGAGTAAGGCTTACCCCTCTACTTTGCTCCCCTAATCTTGCAAGGTTTTTAGACAAGAAAACACAAGCCAAACCTCCATCCTTTCTGCAGCTTACAGGGACGAAAATGAGGGGGAGAAAGAGGTGGAGGGGAAGTGAATGCAGAATGAGTGAATGGCATGGGTTTGGGGCAAGTGGGGGTATGGGCTTTGACAAGTGGGCAAAAAGGGGTGAGGTGACCCATTGGGGTGGGGTGGTGTGGTTGGGGTGTCATGTGGTGTTTAATTGTGTCCCGGTATTTTGTACGATGTATTAAAATATCCTCACTCGATATTTTCTAACTTTATTTAATTAAAACATCCTTTAAAACACCCAACATGTTCCCCACATCATATCATCATATCATAAATCGTGGCCCCCAATTTAAATACACCACAACCCTTAAACACATCATAATTCATCATCTTAGAACATAATCATATTACATTTCGGGGGTATTACATTACTCCCCTACTTATAAGATTTCGTCCTCGAAATCCACATGCATCATCATAACGGAACTAAACATAAATACATACCAGAAAATAGTTACGGATAGTGCTGCACCATATGTCGTTCCGTCTCCCATGTAGCCTCCTCGACACCCCGACGATCCCACTGAACTTTGACCATAGGTATAACCTTGCTTCGTAGTCTGCGATCCTCTCGATCCAGAATTCTGGTAGGTCGTTCAACGTAGGACACATCTGAGTCTAACTGTACTTCAGTAGGCTGTAAGACATGAGACGGATCTGGTTCGTACTTCCTTAACATAGAGACATGGAAAACATCGTGTATGCCAGACAAAGATGGCGGTAGTGCCAAACGATAAGCCAACGTACCGATACGCTGTAAAACCTCATATGGCCCAACATACCTCGGAGATAACTTTCCCCGCATCCCAAAACGAACCACGCCCCTGAAGGGCGAGATCTTCAAGAAGACCCTGTCTTCTAATTGGAATTCTAGCGGTCGTCGTCGTTTATTGGCATAGGCCGCTTGCCTATCCTGGGCCGCTTTCATTTTCTGGCGTATCAACTTTATCTTACCCTCCATATCTCTGATCATATCCGGTCCTCCGACCGCTTTGCTAGTCAAGTCCTCCCAATACATTGGTGATCTACATCGTCGTCCATACAGAGCTTCAAAAGGAGCCATTTGAATGCTCGCTTGATAATTGTTGTTATAGGAGAACTCCACCAGCGGCACTGAATCCTGCCACGGAGTATTAAACTCCAAAATACATGCCCTCAACATGTCCTCGAGCGTCTGAATGGTACGCTCCGTTTGGCCGTCTGTCTGAGGGTGATAGGCCGTACTCAGTCTCACCTCTGTGCCCAAAGCTGACTGGAGACCCTCCCAGAAATGTGAAGTGAACCTCGGGTCCCTGTCAGACACTATCGAGACTGGAATACCATGTAATCTCACCACATCCCGTATATACATTTGATCCATCTTTAAGTATGTATACGACATACTGTAAGGGATGAAATGAGCCGTCTTCGTCAGCCTATCTACGATCACCCAGATCGCATCAAATCCTGAGGTCGTTCTTGGCAAGTGGGTTACGAAGTCCATAGATATATGCTCCCACTTCCATTCAGGCACTTCTAAGCTCTTCATCTCTCCGCCAGGCCTCTGCCTCTCTGCCTTTACCTGCTGGCAGATCAAACATCTTTTAACAAAAAAGATTACCTCACGCTTCATGCGTCTCCACCAGAATTGTTCGCATAGATCTTTGTACATCTTCTTTCCCCCTGGGTGGATACTGAACCGACTACTGTGGGCTCGCTCCAATATCCCTCTACGCAGTTCTGGTGTATCTGGGACTACCCATCGTTTGCCCAGTCTCAAAGAGTCATCTTCAGCCACTCTGAACTTGGATGGCTGACCCTGAAGTACCAATGATGTCCACCTTTGAACCTCACTATCCGACTTCTGGGCCTTCCTGATCGCCTCAAATATGTCTGGCTCCGCCAATAGGGTCGACACTCGCACAGGCGACGTGTCTACATCAAAATCATAGCCCAGATGGCAATAAGAAGTCATCAATGTCGACAAACACATAACATCCTCTGCAGTACTCTTCACCTTCCGACTTAAGGCGTCTGCTATCAAGTTTGCTTTACCCGGATGGTACTCAATTTCACAATCATAATCTTTGAGCAAATCCATCCACCTTCTTTGCCTCATATTCAACTCTGCCTGAGTGAATAAGAACTTCAGGCTCTTATGATCCGTATATATAGTGAAAGACGTGCCATACAAGTAATGCCTCCAGATCTTCAAGGCGAATATGATGGCCGCCAATTCCAAATCATGCACTGGATACCTAGCCTCGTGTGGCTTCAGCTGCCTCGATGTATAAGCCACCACATGCTTATCTTGCATCAACACACAGCCCAAGCCTTGTAATGACGCATCCGTATACAAGGCGAACCTCTTATCCTCGGACGGAATCACCAGCACCGGCGCTGTAGTCAAACGACGCTTCAGCTCTTGGAAGCTTTCCTCACAAGCCTCAGACCAAAAGAAGGGGACTCCTTTCTGAGTCAGCTGTGTCAGGGGTTTGGTAATCTTCGAGAAACCTTCGACGAAACGTCGGTAATAACCTGCCAAACCGAGGAAACTCCGTATTTCCGGTACAGAAGTGGGTGCAGCCCACTCCATCACAGCCTCAATCTTCCTGGGATCCACCGATATCCCATGGCTAGATATGACATTGCCTAAGAATACTACGCTGTCCAACCAGAACTCGCACTTGCTAAGCTTTGCATATAATTGATGATCCCTAAGGATCTGAAGCACTGTCCTCAAGTGCCTTACATGCTCTTCTTCAGTCCGAGAGTAAATAAGTATGTCGTCAATGAAAACTATGACGAACTGATCCAAATACGGCTGGAATACCTTGTTCATCAAACTCATGAAGACAGCTGGGGCATTCGTCACTCCAAAAGGCATAACCAGGAATTCATAGTGCCCATATCTTGTCCTGAAAGCCGTCTTCTGAACATCATCTTCTCTTACTCAAATCTGATGGTACCCCGACCTCAGATCGATCTTACTGTAAAGCCTCGTACCCTGCAACTGATCGAACAAGTCATCGATCCTCGGAAGTGGATACTTGTTCTTTACTGTAGCTTTGTTCAACTGCCTATAGTCAATGCATAGACGCATCGATCCATCTTTCTTCTTAACAAATAAGACAGGCGCACCCCATGGCGATACGCTAGGGCGTATGTAGCCCTTATCAAGGAGTTCTTGCAACTGTACCTTTAACTCCCTTAACTCTGCTGGTGCCATCCTATATGGGGCACGGGAAATTGCAGACGTCCCTGGTAGTAGCTCAATCCCAAACTCGACCTCTCTCGTCGGTGGGAATACGGGAATCTCCTCCGGAAAGACATCAGGAAACTCCGCCACTACGGGCACATCCTCGACCTTTAATTCCTTCCTCTTTTCCGTCATATCCACAGCATAGATAAGATATCCTGTATGACCTCGTTCCAATAACTGTGCCATCTTGACAGCAGATATTAACGGAATCTTCGGACGGGAACCATCCCCATAAAATGTCCACTGGACTCCCAATACAGATCTAAATCGGACAGTCCTCTGCCTGCAGTCTACCACCGCCTGATACTTATTCAGAACATCGATGCCCACAATGCAATCGAAGTCTGTCATTCCCAGCACAATCAAATCTGATCTTAACTCATTATCCTCAAAATAAATGAGGCCATCATAAACAATCTGATCCGTAGTCAAACTTCTTCCAGCGGGGGTCGAGACCAAAAGAGGCATGGGGGACGGAGAAGTGCATATGTGGTGCCTTTCAACAAAACTCGTCGACACAAAAGAGTGTGACGCACCTGTGTCTATCAATATAAGAGCAGGGTGCGTAAATAAAAGACACGTACCCGCTATAACTTCCTCCGGAGCCGCTGTAGCCTGCTCCCTCGTCAAAGCATACACCTGTCCCTGAGGTGGCCCCGCGGTCTGACCTCCATACTGTCTTGGCACAAAAGGTGGCCGGTGTTGTGTCGTTCTGTCCGCAGGTCTCCCCGTAGAGTTCTGATGTCTTCCCCTGTTGGGACACTGCCGAGCAAAGTGGCCTCTGTCGCCACAGACATAGCATCCTACGCAGTCCTTTGCCAAATGTGGTTGCCCACAAAGAGTGCACTGAACTCTTCCAGATCTGTCTCCCTGAGACTGTCCTCTCCCAGATGGAGCATCATTCCTACCTTTCCCTTTCCATCGATTCTCGGGCCTCTTGCCACTGAATCTCGATGCTGAAGTGTTCCCCCTAGGCTTAAACTGATCACCCCTGGGCTTCAAATTATCAGAAGTGGGTCTCTGAGGGGGTGCTGAAGGTGGTACTGCATCAGGATATGCGCCAACTCCCAGTTCAGCTAGCTCAGCTCGTGAGAGTGCATCATCAAAACAGGCAGGGCCATAAGTGATCACCCTGTCATACAGTTCAGGCATCAAGCCCTTCATGAAATTCCGCATCTTCGCTTGAGTGCTTGCAGCTATGTGTGGCACATATCGTAGTAAGGAACAGTAATGTAGAGCATAGTCAGATACAGGCATGGTACCTTGTCTTAAACTGGTAAACTCATCCTCCTTGGCCTGTCTTGCAGCGGCTGAGAAATAGCGGTTCAGAAATCGCGTTCGGAACATCTTCCAATTCACCTCTTGTCCCTGAGCCTCTTGCTCAATCACTGTGGTTTTCCACCACATCAGTGCCTTCTTGGACAGCTGAAATTCTGCTAATCTGATCCAGGCCGTCTTTGCACAAGGCGCTGCCACAAATATCTGTTCGATCCTCTCTAACCATTCCTCAGCTTTCTCTCCTGATTCAGTTCCCTCGAACATCGGAGGTCGATACATCATAAACTGAGCCAAGCTCAATTCCCCAGGTAGAAACTGTTGTTCAGAGGGTTCTTCGCCCAAGGCTGGTGGTGGCAATGGATTCGTACGCCCAGCACTTGCATTTACACTAATGGCGTCACCCACTTCTATGTTTGCTGCCATGCTGCAACACAAGGGTTAATAACAACACCAAAAGCAGTTCATAAAAACTCATCGTTAGATAATTGAACATGTTAGCATAACATCTTCTTCTTTATGAAATGACATACATATAAGCATGTTCAAAAGTAAGCACCTAGTTAGCTTATGGCTAAGGCTACCCTTCGCTCATTCCCGAGTTATCTAACCACTGCTCTGATACCACTAATGTGGGGTCTTCCCACCTTAACAGTGATTAATAGATAAAGGAAGGACTAATCATGCATTAAAATAACATCTTAAGGTTTTGGTTGTTACACGAGCTAACAGGATTACAGGCCAGAATACAAAACTTCAAAAATAATTCATTACATTCCAAAAGAATGTCATTTAGATTTATACTACTCCTGGAGTAGATACTAATCATAACTTGAATCATATACATTCCTGTGTCCCTCGTAGCTCACTGCCTCAACCCGACCCTTAGTCCTTTCGTCCAAAAGCGTACCTACAGGGACAACACATCATGAGCATATACAATCTTACTTAGCATCATAAAAACATCATAGCAAATGCATGAAATATTTGTTAAGTAAATATGCTGGATTTCTCATTAACTTCTTATTGTTGTCCCTGATTTATAGTCATACATATGGGGCATCTTACCCCCGTGGCATCTTACCACAAATATCATCGTATGGCCTCTTACCATATGGGGCATCTTACCCCGTGGCATCTTACCACAATAACGTCGCATGGCCTCTTACCATGTGGGGCATCTTACCCCGTGGCATCTTACCACAATAACATCACATGGCCTCTTACCATGTGGGGCATCTTACCCCGTGGCATCTTACCACAATACATCGTGTAAACATCATCAGATAAGCATCGTATAAACATCATCATATAAACATCGTATGAACTTCATCGTATAAACATCATTATGTAAATATCGTATAAACATCATCATTTCATCGTGAATACTCATGCAATAAAAGCATAGTTGTAGTATAAAGATGTGTGTTACCGTCCGATGCCCGTACGCCTCTTACGTACCTTTTCAAAAGGAGGAGGAGGCAACAGACTTTATCTCCTAGATGGTGCCGGTACCTGGGATGGTTCTACAAGACCACATAATACCATATTAGATGCCTCAAAACCATCTCACATCAAAAACTTAACAAAATAAAACATCATTATATTTTTCAACTTTCTGCCTGTCTCGATCGATCGGCCCAAGGTCTCGATCGATCGAGACACTGTGCACTAACAGTGTCTTGGCTTCCTGCCTCGCTCGATCGATCGAAGTATTTTACCGATCGATCGAGAAGCTTCACCGATCGATCGAGAAATCCTTCGATCGATCGGCATCAAAATTTCAAAACATACATCAGACCCACTGACTCGCTCGATCGATCGGAACCAAATCTCGATCGATCGAGAGCTCTGAAAATCGGGATTTTCCCCAGATTTTTGAGCACTACTTTTCACACCATCTTTTCTACTACATAACACATCTTTCATGCTGAAACAAACATGTGAAGAACTTCATAAAATATCCATGTAAGCCCTTAAATCAAAGGTTTAACAAAACTTAAGCTAACATGCATCATAATATCATCATAATCTTCATCCTCAACCAACTTAAAGAAAAACAGAGTATTTTCTTCTTTGTCCAGGTTTTCGAGCACATGGTTTCATAACAAGAAATCTATCACATAAAACATATAACATGCTCAAACCAACATGCTAGTAGCTACATAAAACTACCATGTAAGCATTCATACCAAGGTTTCACCCAAGCCTACACTTAGCATGCATTAAAACAACCCACCAAACCCAAGCTCAAACACAAACCCAGAAAAACAGAGTAAGGCTTACCCCTCTACTTTGCTCCCCTAATCTTGCAAGGTTTTTAGACAAGAAAACACAAGCCAATCCTCCTTCCTTTCTGCAGCTTACAGGGACGAAAATGAGGGGGAGAAAGAGGTGGAGGGGAAGTGAATGCAGAATGAGTGAATGGCATGGGTTGGGGCAAGTGGGGGTATGGGCTTTGACAAGTGGGCAAAAAGGGGTGAGGTGACCCATTGGGGTGGGGTGGTGTGGTTGGGGTGTCATGTGGTGTTTAATTGTGTCCCGGTATTTTGTACGATGTATTAAAATATCCTCACTCGATATTTTCTAACTTTATTTAATTAAAACATCCTTTAAAACACCCAACATGTTCCCCACATCATATCATCATATCATAAATCGTGGCCCCCAATTTAAATACACCACAACCCTTAAACACATCATAATTCATCATCTTAGAACATAATCATATTACATTTCGGGGGTATTACATAATGCTTGTAATCCATTCCATTCACCCCGCATATTACTAGCTCCATCATATCCTTGACCCCGCATATTTTCAATCAAAAGGTTGTAATGAGAAAGCACATTGCATATCTCTTTTTTAAGAGTCAATGCATTTGTGCCATTCACATTATAAAAACTTCAAAGAAACGTTCTCGAACAAAACCCTTACAATCCACATATCTCAGAATAATGGCCATTTGTTCCATATTAGATTCGTCAAGAGCTTCATCAACAAGAATACAAAACTTGGCATCCCCCACTTCTTCACGGATCATATTTCGCACTTTGTTGGCAAGAATATGCAAAAGCTCTTTTTGAATTTTAGAAGATGTGTACTTGGCATTGTGAGGAGCGTTTTCCAGGACAAGTGAAGCAATTTCTGCATTAGCTCTTGCTTGCAGCTTTATCAATTCAATGAAATTTCCACGATTGGTGGAATGTGTGGATTCGTCATGACCTCTAAAGGCACACCCTTGCATAGCTAACCATTTCATGCTTTCTACTGAAGTCTTAAGTCGCAATCGATTATTGAGAATTTCTTGAGAAGATACCTTATCCATAACCTTGTCAATGTGATGAGATGTGTTCATCAAGTTATGCCACTTTTCCATAGCAGCATTATGTAGTGAATCATGGATGTCTTCATGTTGTGCAAATGGACATTTATTCCTTTCTTTAACTCTCTTCCAATCTTGAAATCCTTCACGGGTAAATGTGACATACTTCGAGGAACAACTATCAAAAATATAGCACGGAAAACAAAATGCACTATTTTTTGCTATTGAGTACTCTAACCATGGAAATTGTCCAAACCAAGTATATTGAAAATGTCGATTTTGTTTTGCATATGCAATGCGTGGATACTTACTTAATTTAGGTTGACATGGTCCCATTTTGATATACTCTTTTCTAATATCATAATGCATTTCAACAGGATAGGACCATATTGATGAACGTAATCCGGGATCACGTTCCACATACGGACCACAAGTATTTGATGGAATATGGATTTTTTCAACTTCAACACTTGGAGATTTAGGAAGAGGAGATGGGACATCAATATTTGATGAAGAATCAATTGCACTTGTTTGACCATCATTTGCTTTGTTGTAAAATTGGTGAAGAGTTAACTTCGATTTTGCACGTTTGATGATATGCTCACTTGACATTATATCAATAACCTACATCAAATTTCATTACTCATATTTTAAATCTCCACAAAATATTTAAAACAATTGTTAAATAAATCATTTTAAATAAATCCAAATTGTTTAATCAAACAATTCCATTTTCCAGTGTACTATTGATTCCAAAAAATGATCCTAAAAATGAATTGAATCACACTAATCATCATAAAATTATCTACACAATGCTTTAATCAAAATATTTTCACTTTCCAGTATTAAAAAAATAAAAATTCAATATTTCAATTCATGGGCAACTAATTTCTATAAAAACAAAAACAAAAAAAAACACAATAATTGACAACAATAACTAATTCAAAACTAACCTTCAAATATTATTATTACTCACTTGAAAGTGGAGAGTGGAGACAGCCGTGTAGATTTGTTAAGGAATTTTTCTTTTTCAAACAAAATAAAGAATGATAGTATGATATTTAGGGTTTAATATATTGAATTTGTCAAATGGGCTATTTAAATAAATTGGTATTTGGACCTGACCCAATTGATTTTTTTTATTGTTATTGGGTTAGTCTAACCCATACAAAAAAAAATAAAAAATCAAATTAGCTAGACTGGGCTCAGACTGGGCTGAAGCCCAGTCTAGCCCCCACAAATGGCTCGCCCCTGTATGTGAGTTGATTCTTAAGACATCGGGTTACTGTAGTATTTCCCATTTTGGATGATAAAAAACTATTTCAATAAATTCAAATCGCTAAAGTTTGGATAATATTTTTTATTACATTTATTCATAAAAGCTCTTTTATTACGTTTTAAATGACATAAGTTTTTGGATATTGATGTGATCCGTTATTTTTATGTATTTTGTAGAATTAAGTGTTTATGAAAAATAAAGGAAAGACAACAAAATTTTTTACGTGAAAAACCATCGAATTCAAGGAAAAACCGCGGGACATAGTCCAATATAATTTATACTATCACAATCTTGTTTTGTTACAGGACTTTTGACACCATCTATGACTACAGAGTTATTATACAAGAATATCTGAAAAATATTAGAGACGACCGAACATAATAAGTATGCTTTCTTTAGAGTCTTTTCTGCATAAAAAGTCCAATCCTTGAATGATATTCTCAGTCGGTATTTATAGGCTCGATTTTTGAGTTTTCTTGGCGGGAAGTTTAAAAGCCCGTCTCCTTTGATCATGGCGGTAATACGGCGAGTATGTCTGAAAAATTCGCACCCCACTAATGCACATTTATCCTCGCCGGTTAATTTGTTGGTTATCACCGGGTCTTCCACTATTCTTTGACCAGAATCCCGATGAGGGTTTAACAGCTGTTCGGCATTCATCTGTTCGGCATTCATCCTGTTCGGTGTCACTCTATTCGGTACATGATGGTTTGGTTATTGAAGAAATTTTTCCCGAAACGGCCACTATATATACGACATCAGATATAAAACACTTGAGAGTTTTTTTATAGTCTCACCTTTATAATCACTTTCTTCGACATCACCTCTTGTCCCCTTCCCATCTTGCAAGTTGCTAATGGTTTACATCAACGCCGCCTCATGTGCATTAAATATTATAATTGGGTTATTCTTTTGACTTTTGAATTTCTTACACCTATCGAGTTGCGTGGACACTTCGCCCCTCCAAACCTCTATAAATTCAATGCCCATAACCCGAAATTTGCATCATCATTTCTTGAAATATTCCATTTTTCCCATTATAATTCTATTAAGTGCCAAATAATGTTGCCACGGATTGAGATCGATCAAGCTTTTGATCTTGATGAAGCCTTGACCATGCCGGAGAGCTCTACCACGGAGTTAAATGAACAGAACGAACACGAAGCCAGACCCAAATCTCCTTCCGACAAGATGTTCGATGGAATGCCGACGGTGGTGAGCGGCGGAGGTCGCTGTGCTGTCTGCATGAAAGGCTTCAGAATAGGCAGTGCAGGGGGTACGCAGGTCCCCTGTGGCCATGTTTTCCATGTAAATTGCATTGCGCAGTGGGTTTCGCTCAAAAGTTCTTGCCCTATGTGCCGGGCCCAGGTGTCTTCCTGCGGCTGATTTGTATTGTAATTCGTTTCTTATAATATGTTGGTTAATTTCTTACCTAATCTGTGAAGATCCATTGAAACTTGTGGCAAGATTGGATTATATCTGTAACAGAATGCTTCCTAAAACTCAAAAGTTGGTAGATCAATGATCCAGATTTATCAATATCGAGTTAGTTTACTAAAATTGTATGTGTCCTCTAAGTATAGTTCAAACAAAGATTTTGTGTAATTTTTTGCTTCCATAATCGTACCAGAGAATATAGGCTAATTTACAAAAAAAAATCTAAATTTAAAAAAAAAAAAAAAAAGCAAAAAATATATAAGTTATCCCTTGAGGGGTAATACCCAAATATTAGATCCATTACTCAGATTTATCAATATCTCATTACTTCATATGAGACTCAATCTATTGAAAATTTGGGTCATTGATCCACCAATAGATAACCAAGAAGGCAAGAAGTATTCAAACTACGGAACATTTTTAAATATTCATAGAGATGTGGACTTTTAATTTCTTTCTCTAAAAAAGTTCTAAAAAGATACAAGTGTTAATAATTAATATTAATTTGGTTAATATATTATTAAGATAATATCAAGAATATTTAATCCAGAAGATTGCGCACTATCTGGATAACCACCCACTATCTTTAAGTGGTGTAACTGTGTCAAACTCTGAGTCTTTGATGGCAAGACACTTATATAAATAGGACACTGCGGGGGGTCCCTAAGCCAAGCAATTCACTTCATAAAATACACCATCTATTAGAATTGCATAAGGTTTAGAAGAGCCCTCTTGCATCTCAATTCTTCAGATCTGTCTGGGTCAAACTGCATATCAATGGCTGGAGGTAACACTGATCTTGAACTTTTATTTCCGCATATTCGATTTGTGCCGTATGTTTAGGTACATTGAAAATTGATTTAGTATTCATGTTAAACATCTAACATTTGGTATCAGAGCCGCGTTTTGCTTTCGTCTTGATACGTTTGAGATTTATGATCTGGGCCAAAAATTTTGAAAAATAATACTGCTGCAATTTTGTTTTTGTATCATGAATTATTTTTACACAATTTTCGAAATTCCAAATTTCAATTTTGCTAGAACCCTAATTTTTTGAAACCCTAGTTTTTTGACATTCTGAAATTGGCCGCCGATTGGAACCCACTTCCGACGATAAATGGTACCGGTAGAACCACCATGAGAGGACGACCATCGGACGTCGCTGGACGGAATCGTATATCGGAAAATCGGCCGGAATCAGGACGCGTATTGGTGCGCGCGGTCTGTCTCTTTTGAAACGATTTTTGATCGATTTCCGACCATTTGGACTGCGGCTCTGTACGTTAGTCGTCAAATAAGGTGTAACCATCGCGTGGGTGGTGGTTTTACAGGTGGTTAACGTCGGAAAATCTCGGATTTGGCCGGATTTCGGGCCTGAAAGTCGTGCTCTGCGTGAGACCCGAAACTCGCGATTTGGATACAGATTTAAGGGCGATAATGGCAGATTGTTATACGGCCGTGTATGTACGATGGTCGGGCGTTGGTCGGCCATGTTCTGGCCGAAAGAGATGGCGGCGGCGGCGCTGGTTTCGTTTAGGGTTAGGGTTAGGGTTGGGGTTTTTACTGATTTTGGGAATGAGGGTTGGTTTAATTTAAGGGGCTGTTTGGTTCTGCTACAATTCTCAAATTCGAAATTCTGTTTTATTTTTAATAATTTATTTTATGCAATCTTTATGTGTATTTTTGATTGTTTTATTATGGATAAATGCACCATAATTTATGTAAAGCATAAAATATTTTTATGCATGAATTATTAAGATGTCTAAGTAATTCGTATAGTTTAATTGATTAAAGTATAGCCACAGCAGCTTTAATTGATTAAATTATTCATTACTCATGTGAATTACATAAAGTTCAATAGACAATATTTATATGAATTAAGATATAGCATAAAATATTTTTATGCATTCAGAAAATGTCTAAGTGATTCGTGTAGTTTAATAAATTAAAGTATAGCCACAACAGCTTTAATTGATTAAATTATACATTAATTTTGTGGATCATTTAATGTATTATAGGCATTACATTAATTCAATTATTGCATAGTTTTATGCATTCAGATTAAATGTCTATGTGATATGCATTATATGATTGATTAAAGTGTAGCCACAGCAGCTTTAATTAATTAAAGTGCATTAATTTCTCAAACATCACATAAAGCTAAATAGACTTTACTTGTAATTAATTATATTTGATATAATGGAATTTATCCCACAGGAAATTTTATTATATTAAATATGTTCAATTAGGATGAGATATTGAATTATTTTCTTAATTTGCCCACAGGTATTAAGAATGTCGGATAATTCGATAGTTTTATCATAAAGTTATATGAGTTTATTTGAATTAGAAATTTAGCCCACAGGTAATTTCTATGTCAGCGGTTCATAAGTTATTGCATGATTTACATGGGTAAAACATGTCATTTAGTTATTTGCATCGAAAATTGTGATATAAGCATGTATTTTAAATTTTCTTGCAGTTATTCAACCTGTTAATTTATCTGATATGAAATGTGAAGTTCCTGAACTCAAAGGTGATAACTATAAGGTATGGAAGGAGAGGATTCTTCTCCATTTAGGCTGGATGGATATTGATTATGCTATACGGAAAGATGAACCACCTGCTGTTACTGAAACCAGCATTCCGGATGATGTTGATCTTTATGAGAAATGGGAACGATCTAATCGTCTCTGTGTTATGTTCATAAAGACCAAGATTTCTGCTGGGATCAGGGGTTCTGTCGATCAGCATAATAATGTTCGTGATCTGCTGAAGGCTATTGATGCTCAATTTCAGTCTTCGGATAAGGCATTGGCAAGCACCTTAATTTTGAAGTTTTCATCGATGAAGCTCACTGGTATTAGAGGAGTGCGTGAGCATATCATGCACATGAGGGATATAGCAGCTCAACTTAAGACACTTGAGGTTGAGATGTCTGATACTTTCCTGGTGCATTACATTCTGAACACTTTGCCTTACCAATACGGCCCATTTAAGATTTCCTACAACACACATAGGGACAAATGGTCAATAAATGAACTTATGACCATGTGTGTTCAGGAAGAGGGCCGATTGGCTATGGAGCAACCTGAAAGTGTGCATGTAGCTACCCATATGAGGAAGAAAGGTCAGCACAAGCATAAGGGGAAAGGCAAAATGCCTATTCAGCTGGATATTAAGAAGGAAATCAAGTGTTTCTTTTGTAAGAAAAGGATCACATTAAGAAAGATTGCCCCAAATTCCAGCAGTGGCTTGAAAAGAAAGGTACTCAATTCTCATTTGTTTGTTATGAATCCAATATGATTGATGTTAATCATAACACATGGTGGATTGATTCTGGTTCTACAATCCATGTTACCAATTCCTTGCAGGGATTGCAAAACCTAAGGAAGCCATTGGGAAGTGAGCAGAGCATCTATTCTGGAAACAAGATGCCCTCACATGTGGAGGCTGTTGGGACATGCAAATTAGTTTTAAGTAGTGGTTTCGTTTTGATTTTAGAAAAGACATTTTATATTCCAAATTTTTCTAGAAATTTGATTTCAGTTTCAAGACTAGTATCTGTTGGATTTTCATTTAATTTTTCGGATTTATCATTCAGTTTATTTTATAAATCTGAGATTATTGGAAATTGTACTTTGTCTGATGGTCTTTTTCGATTGAATTTACAAAATGATACCACTAATTCTATAATGCATGCTCAACAAAATATTGGTATTAAAAGATGTGTTGTGAATGAGAATTCCTCTATTTTGTGGCACCGGAGATTGGGACATATCTCCATTGATAGAATTAAAAGATTAGTGAATGATGAAGTACTTAGTGCTTTGGATTTTACCGATTTTGACACTTGTGTGGACTGCATTAAGGGTAAGCAGACCAACATGTCAAAGAAAGGTGCTAAGAGGAGTTCTGATATATTGGAGATCATACATACAGACATATGTAGTCCTGATATGGATTCGTATGGTCAGAAATACTTCATCACCTTCATTGATGATTATTCACGATATATGTATCTCTACTTGCTTCATAATAAGTATGAAGCGTTGGATGCTTTTAAAGCATATAAGGCTGAAGTAGAGAAACAATGCGGTAAGCAAATTAAGATCGTGAGATCAGATAGAGGTGGTGAGTACTATGGTAGATACAGTGAGAGTGGACAAGCACCTGGTCCGTTTGCTAAGTTTCTTCAGGAGCATGGGATTGTTGCCCAATACACCATGCCTGGTTCTCCGAGCCAAAATGGTGTGGCGGAAAGAAGAAACCGGACATTAATAGACATGGTGCGTAGTATGCTTACTAGTTCTAAACTTCCTAAGTCATTATGGACTGAAGCTCTTAAAACGGCAGCGTATATATTAAACCGAGTTCCAACCAAGGCTGTCTCTAAGACACTTTTGAGATATGGAAAGGTTGGAAACCGAGTTTGCAACATATACGCATTTGGGGATGCCCGTCTGAGGTGAGAGTTTATAATCCACATGAAAAGAAGTTGGACCCGAGGACCATTAGTGGGTATTTCGTTGGATATGCCGAAAGGTCTAAGGGATATAGATTCTACTGTCCATCTCATATCACTAAATTTGTGGAATCGAGGAATGCAAAATTTCTTGAGAATGACCTGATTAGTGGGAGAGATCGATTTCAGGATATTTGTTCTGAAAACGATCATTACGATGCTCATCCATCCACTGTAAGTGATCGACTGATTGATGTTTACAACTGCCCTCAAGTTCTTAGGCATGTTGATGAACCCGTCTTAGAGATTCCACAAGTAGTTGATCATGATCTAGTAGTTCCTGATGATCGACAGATTCCAGATACTGTCGAGAACCCTGTTGATCAACATGATCCTGTATTAGAGGAAAATGTTGATACAACATTGAGAAGGTCCACTAGAATGAGGAGATCGGCAATTCCTAGTGATTATATTGTGTATCTACAAGAATCTGACTATAATATTGGAGCTGAGAATGATCCCGAGACGTTTTCACAAGCGATGGAAAGTAATGAATCCAAGTTGTGGTTCGATGCTATGAATGATGAGATAAATTCAATGGCACATAATGGAGTCTGGGAGTTGGTTCAGTTGCCAGATGGTGTAAAAGCCATTGGATGTAGGTGGGTCTTTAAAACAAAGAAAGATTCACTGGGCAACATTGAACGATATAAGGCTAGACTCGTTGCCAAAGGATTCACTCAGAAAGAGGGAATTGATTATACAGAGACATTTTCTCCTGTATCTAAAAAGGATTCTCTCCGTGTGGTTATGGCATTGATGGCCCATTTTGATCTGGATTTACATCAAATGGATGTGAAAACGGCATTCCTCAATGGTGATCTAGAGGAAGAGGTTTATATGAAACAACCTGAAGGATTCTCCTCTAGTGATGGTGAGCATTTGGTGTGTAAGCTTAAGAAATCTATATACGGGTTGAAACAAGCCTCCCGTCAGTGGTATTTAAAATTCCATCACGTTATCTCTTCATTTGGTTTTGTTGAGAACGTCATGGATCAATGTATATACCAGAAGGTTAGTGGGAGTAAAATTTGTTTCTTGGTGTTGTATGTAGATGATATATTACTTGTAACCAATGATAAGGGGTTTCTATATGAGGTGAAACAATTTCTCTCTAAGAACTTTGGTATGAAGGATATGGGTGAGGCATCTTATGTCATTGGTATTAAGATCCATAGGGATAGATCCAAATACATTTTGGGTTTATCGCAAGAAACCTATATAAACAAAGTGCTGGAGAGGTTTCGGATGAGTGATTGTTCACCAAGTGTAGCACCCATTGTGAAAGGTGATAGATTCAATTTGAATCAATGTCCAAGAAATGAGTTTGAAAAGGAACAGATAAAAAACATTCCATATGCTTCTTGTGTTGGAAGCCTAACGTATGCTCAAGTCTGTACTAGACCTGATATTGCATTTGTTGTGGGAATGTTGGGAATATATCAGAGTAATATGTGTATTGTGTTTTTGGAAAGCGGCAAAGAATGATATAAAGCACCTTAAATGTATTAATGATTGCATGCTTATGTATAAACAGACTGATAATTTGGAGGTATTGGCTACTCCAATTCAGACTTTGCTGGTTGCGTTGATTTGCTAAATCAACATTTGGATACATATTTATGTTTGCCAGTCAAGTTCGTTTCTTGTTTTGAAGCATCTTCACATGGTGTATGGTTGAAGAGTTTCATATATGGGCTTAGAATTATGGATATTATATCTTGGCCATTAGGTTATATAGTGACAATTCATCTACAGTTTTTAAGGCTAAACAATAAAAGTGAAAGTCGAAGTAAACACATCGACATTAAGTATTTAGCCATTTGGGAGCGTGTTAAAAACAATAAATTGGTTATTAAACACGTGCGTACTGAATTGATGATTGTCGATCCTTAATAAAAGGCATGCCAACTAAGGATTTGAAGGATCATATGGTTAAAATGGGACTTGGTTCCATTATGTGATTTCATAGTACGTACATTTTTTGTATACTTAATGAAACTCTTTCGGTTATGATATTTCCCTTATTCAGTTGTGTACATATTCAGTTATTTGGGAAATATTACTTAAGTTGGACCTAGAATAAGCATTGGTTTATTCATTCAGTAAGGTTACCGCATTTGGATTTAAGAGGCATAATACATCGTGATACATGGAAGATACTACTCAATATAAGAGGATACATCGCCATGATTCGTGTATTTGTTTCTTGATATGATGAAGTGTTCTTGATTATTCAGTTTGTGAATATATTAACCAAGTGGGAGAATGTTAATAATTAATATTAATTTGGTTAATATATTATTAAGATAATATCAAGAATATTTAATCCAGAAGATTGCGCACTATCTGGATAAACACCCACTATCTTTAAGTGGTGTAACTGTGTCAAACTCTGAGTCTTTGATGGCAAGACACTTATATAAATAGGACACTGCGGGGGTCCCTAAGCCAAGCAATTCACTTCATAAAATACACCATCTATTAGAATTGCATAAGGTTTAGAAGAGCCCTCTTGCATCTCAATTCTTCCGATCTGTCTGGGTCAAACTGCATATCAATGGCTGGAGGTAACACTGGTCTTGAACTTTTATTTCCGCATATTCGATTTGTGTGCCGTATGTTTAGGTACATTGAAAATCGATTTAGTATTCATGTTAAACATCTAACAACAAGAAAATTACTTTTTTTAAAAAATTAGATAATAGTAACAAAAAAATGAACGTGTGAATGAAGAAACGATAAAAAAGGAGATTGATCAAATTGCCCCCAATATAGTTAAGATGACTATAATACCCTCAATAAGTGTATAAAATACAATATTATCATGTGTTAACAAATAAATCACAAATAAATCACTAATTACCAGAAAACCCTTCAATTCAAAAAACAAATTAAATAGTGCTAAATAGACATACTATGCCTGTTTTATTATATGATTCAATTTTTAAATGTAAAATAATCTAATTCCAAAAAAATTGATTAACATATTGGTTCATTCTATAACAATGTTCCAATATTTACATAAAGAAATGAATTAATTCAAAGATCAAATTATCACATAAACAATTATACAAATACGTAACGCGTGCACGACGATGTTAGTACTAAATAAATAAGAGAACCAAAGTCACCAATTGGATCTAATACAAGGAATATGTTTGGGCCTATATTATTGGATCAAGAACAAATATGGTTTCACATATAGCTCAAATGGGCGGTTGTTGGATCATTAATCCAACGTTTGGCTTATATGAAAATAATTATACTTTTGTGGACTGTCTGTAAGGATTAGCCCATTTTTCCTCCTCTTGCATAATCTCATCAACGTCATTGAGCTAAAATGATTGAAAATGACCAAAGTGAGACAATGAAGGACGAAGATGGAAATTTACACCCTCGATCGATCGAGCGTAGATGTTAAGTTCGAATGGAATGAAAATCACAGACAATCTGTCAAACAGCTTAAAGAAGTTTGCAGGCAACTATCAAAACTTGCAATTCTAAACGACGAGGGTGAACTGGTATTATACACAGATGTCAGTGATTATTGGTGGGCTAGAATCATAATTTAAAGTAGCAATTGGCAAACGATTTATCAAATAAATAGCCGTGGATAAAACTTGCATCGTGGAAATTCAGTACTGGACTTTTCCCTACCTTCGTTGATTAACACTTGACTTTATGTGGCGATTTATTCAACAAGTATTTTATACTCCTAAAACAACAAAAAGTAGATGCATGCCGAAGACTGCAATAGAGGGTCGAGTACTCGGCATTGCCCATTGTTTACATAAAAAAAGTAACAATTAATTTATCGATAAATATGGTAAATTATAAAAATTGTCCCGGTGCACAGTATCATTTACAATAATAATCTCAAATATTTAGTACTAAATAGATATAGACTCGTAGGAATTTCTTTTTTGAAACAAAAGTGATCTCATAAAAATTGTCTTAACAAATATAATCTCAAAGAAATTATTTTTAAAAAAAATTGTCCAAGAAAAGTTCTTCGTTTTAAAAAAATAGAACGGATATATGACGTGCTCTCCACCCTGGTGCATGTCCCCATTTGCACGGTATCTTATAATTTCAATGAAAACAGAAAATCTTCGAATTCAATCCAAAAATACAAGTATTCTCGATTCGTTTACAGTTCTAGTATAATATTTAGCTAGATGTGAACTCCATTGGCAGCCTCTTTCGTGTATATAAATAGCATGTTTGACAATCCTAGAAGCATTAATTAGCAAGTGGCGGTGGTCCTCATGCAAGTGGATTTTCGGCTCTCACTAGAGCTTAGTCAAACAAGAATCTCGTAATCATGTTACCTCCGATTTATTTTTAAAATAAAAATATGGATAAAAATAAAAAATTCTACATTGTTATTCTCTTTCCTATTATTTTTGTTGGAAAAAGAGAAAAGTTTGAATTAAATTTTTTTAAAAAAACTTGCTCGATCGATCAAACGAACTAGAAAAATTTCTGGTTTAATGAACAATAACTCGATAGATCGAGAACTTTGCTCGATAGATCGAGCACTGCATTTGTTTTGTGAAATAGTATGTCCATTCATGTTTGGGGTGCGATTTTTGGTCAAATATTGCCTCAAAATGGTGTCCTTTGGACTAGGTTTTTGGTCTACTATATAAACAACATAAACCCACTTGTTTAGAATAGAATTTTTGAAATTCATTCATACTTTTTATTGAAATTTGAGAGCATTTGTTGTTCATCAAATTGAGTGCTTTGAACCTTTGTGGTTTGAAGACTTGTGATTCGGAGTGCTCCTATCACAAGTCATAGTCGTTGAATCTTGGGAGACAAATTGCCATAGCAAACGTTAGCACTGTAGCGGGGCAATATTGTCTTAAGGACGGATATTACAAATCTCGCCTCGACATAAAACTTGTTTTGAAGCCATTGTTATTTTTTTCTGAGATACACTTTGAGAGAATTTTTATACAACAATCTTAAGACAATATTGTGCAATTCAATGGCTTCTTCGAGTGCAACAACGACTCCTGTTCACCATGGTGAAAGGCCTGAAAAGTTCAATGTGAACGACTTCAAGTGGTGGCAACAAAAGATGCTATTTTACTTGACCACGCTAAGTTTGGCAAGTCTTAACCGAGGAGCCTCCTACGGTTGAAGAATGAGAGATTGACACCCAAAAGAGGGCGGCACTGGATGCATGGAATCAAAGCGACTTCCTTTGCAAGAACTACATCCTAAATGGGTTAGACAATAAATTATATAACGTTTATTGTCTTGTGAAAACAGCAAAGGAACTTTGGGCATCGCTGGAAAAGAAGTATAAATCCGAGGATGTCGGCATGAGAAATTCATAGTTGGACAGTTCCTAGATTTCAAGATGGTTGATACCAAGCCTGTGATGGCGCAAGTGCAAGATCTACAAGTGATCTTGCATGACATTCATGCGGAGGGAATGAGTCTAATTGATTCATTCCAAGCCGCCGCTATGATTGAGAAATTGCCTCCTATCTGGAAGGACTTCAAGAACTATCTGAAACACAAACGAAATGAGATGAGTCTTGAAGACCTTGTGGTTCGATTACGAATCGAGGAGGACAACAAAGTTTCCGAGAGGAAGGCGGGTAGGTTTCAAATGGAACCACGGGCTAACCTAGTTAAACAAAGAACCAGATCAAAGCGTAAGTTTGACGGTACAGCCTCCAACAATGGCAAGGCAAAAAAGTTCAAAGGAAAATGATATAAGTGTGGAAAGACCAATCACATGGCAAATGATTGTCGTAACAAAGACACTCGTGAGAAAGCAAAAGATCAAGTCAATGTGACCGAGGAAGACCGTCTCTCAATTGATTTGGATGATCTAGCGCTTACTGCTTAAATTAGATTGTGTATCTTTGAAAGCTGTAAACTCCAAGAATGGAGTGATTCTAAATAAATGTAATGACGATATTTGTTGAAAGCAATAAAATTTATGTATTACTTCTTGTAGTGAATCTTATGGTTTGTGGCATGATTGTTAGGATCATTTAAACCATAGTTCACAGCACAAATTGTAATGTTAAATTTATTGCTTATATGGACACTAAGTTAACAAAATCGTCATTCATTTGTTAGAAGAATCGTAGCGTCTCTAGAGTTTACTCACAATGATGTTTGTGATGAAAAGATTGTGCGAACTAGAGATGTGAGAAAAGTAATTTGTTACTTTATCAATATTTGCATATGATATTGTTGTGACTTTTTGCTATGAAGCAAAAACAAGGCCAGTAAGGTGTTTAAACACTTCAAGAATGAGATTGGAATAAATTTAGCAAATGAGTTTTGCTATGGGAAATTGTGAGTAGATTATACTTGTGTTGTCTAAGAATTTGACGCTTAAGCTTGAAGTTGCAAGACTGTAAAATCTTGAATTCGAGTTTCTAAGCTTTGTACGCTTAAAACACAAGTGATAAATCGAAGCCACAAATTTTGATTAGGCATTGTAATATCTCAAATTGTTTCATTTTGAACTTCTAAGCTAGTACGCTTATAACATGTGTTGGAATCGAAGAAGGGGGGTGAATGAGATTCCTTGGCTACTTTAGCTTTTTAAAATGAGTTTGCAAAACTAAAAGAGTTTGCGCTTGCGGATGGCTTAAGTCAATCGATAAATAAAAGAAATGAAGAAGAAAATAAATAAATAAATGCGTAATGTAATAATGCGGTAAATGACAAGGATATTTGTTATAGAAGTTCGGCGATGAATCGCCTACGTCTCCTCTTCCCGGTTAGATAACCTCCAACCGAGGTTCCACTAGAATAAATGATCTTGGCCTTGAGGGCTCCAAGTTAGCCACAACCCAACTCTTCCCGAGTTTACAAAGCTCTTCCCGAGCACAATACTCTTCACGAGTACACAAAGCTCTTCACGAGCTACCAACACTCTTCACGAGTCTTCTTGGCCTTAAGGGCTCCAAGGATAGCCACAACACATGCACCAACTTTACTTGTTGGCGACTTTACAATTTTCCAACTTGCTTTGGTGTTGGAGGACCTTTACAAGAAACTCAATCAAACACCTTCAAGGTGTACCAATACGAAGAATCAAAACTCACACAACAAGAAATGAATTACAAACTCCAATACACACAAATGTATGAAGTTTGCAATGCTAAAGTAATTTGAATTGATCAAGGCTTTCTTGTAGTTTATAGTCTTGTTTCTTGCCTTCAAAAAGCTCCAAAAGATCCATATTTATAGTGTAGGAGGCCCCCAAAGCTCCTACTAGCCGTTGCTACACATAAGGCTTGAATCACGCCTCGATCGCCTCGGAAATCGCCTCGGGCGATCACCCATCGCCACCCTTTAACGGACAAATCTGGCCCAGATCGCCTCGGGCGATCTCCCCATCGCCTGGGGCGATCATCAATGATAAACAAGGCCGTAGGTAAAGTTCTGGATCGCCTCGGGCGTTCCGTGCATCGCCTGGGGCGATCGCCCTTCAAAAAATGGCCTAGGAAGCATTCTGGATCGCCTGGGGCGAGGTTGACCATCGCCTGGGGCGATCTGATCGCCAGCGTGCCCACCGTGCCATCGCTTCAGTCGATGGTGCGCAACATGGCTCGGATCGCCTGAGGTGATGGCCCGGATCGCCTGAGGTGATCTGCCAGATTTCAGCACTCTCAAACTTTGCACTATTCGACCATCTTAAGATCATTTCTGGGAAAAGTGGTAAACATGAAAGTTGTAGATCTTCCTCTTATATAGGTGTGTACAAAATTTCATTGCATTTTATTAAAGTATGAAGAACGTATGCCCAAAATGCTACAGTCGCTCAAACCTTGCTACAATCTGCACTTGTATGACTTCCATGACATTTTGCTCCATGATGCAATCCGAATTGGACTGAGATGTTCGAATATGAAATCTAGCATATTGAGTTTTCTTTCCAACCTCTTTGGATTCACCTTGTTCGGAGCATCGAGCCAAGAGATATAATCAAAACATTGCACTGCGCTCCAATTGGCTTCTATACGAATTTGCCCACCAACGGACCATTGGTTTGTGGGTCTTCATCCCATCATAAGAAATTGTTCCAACATCATTCCACACATGTTGAACACTTAAATTGGTTGTTCATAGATGTCATTCCTTCTCGTCCAAGCTCAATAGATTCCTTGATAAAAATCACCGCTTGTCCTATGAACTCGCATATGTTATTGTATAACTTGGGTTCTCTTCCATTGGTCTTCCCAACCAATTTATCAATATAACCTTGTACACTAAGTAGACATATTAGTATAAAAAATGCAAGTTTTGTTGATCATCAAAACTCAAAGATTATCCGGGGATAATTTAACGCATTAAACGCAACCATGCGTTTAAGGCTCAACAATCTCCCCCTTTTTGATGATCACAAAACTTGATAAACTTGAATAAGTAATATGCATGAAATGTGAGTAAAAATAACTCCCCCTTAACAATTGCATACACTACAAGTTAATCAAGCAAATAACTCTCCCCCTCAAACCATGCATACTCAAGCTCTCCCCCTTAAACTATGCATGAATTAAGGTTCAAGTTTATCACAAAATTCTCCCCCTTTTTGTGATAATCAAAAAGCACAAAATTTAAATAAACATAGTTCAATTATATGTTGCCACATAGCCATATTTCAACAATTTACACATGTTCCTCATCAAGCATGTAATAAGCATAAGATTTAATCAATGAGATGAAAAAAAAACATGCGTTTAAGGCAATCAACAATGAATTCTAAATTTTGCAAAGTGTGCATATGTTCTACCATGAGTTCATGCACTTATGCCCAATAAACATTAAAAATATCAAAGCATTATTAGATAAGTTAACAAAACATATAATTGCAAATTTCCACATTGCATATTCAAATTTGAATTTTAGGCATATCAAGATATATATACCAAAAAGAGATAAGCAAGAATCATGCATCAAAATAATTTATATGTGCATATGATAAGGGGTTATGCATTTTACTACAATGAATATTGAGCTTCATATTTATTGGTCACAATTAATTTGTGCCAATGAATTTTGAAATTGCTCTTTTAACATGAGAAAAAAAAATAAATTTTACCCTCAATGACAAGAGTTCGTTCTTGTCATAGGTCCAACGCCTCGAGCCTCTTCTATAGTTGTGAATAATACAAACTCTTCCTTTGAGTTGCTTGGCCCTTCATCCTTCATTCCATTCTTGTCCCTACAAGACAAATTTACAATTGGAGGAACTTTGGTACCCATTTGATTTTTGGGTCCTAGGGGGTTAACTTTCAATGGCACCTTTGGAATCCATTTCCACCTCTTATTAGGTTGGTATTGGATTCTAGCAAACCTACACTTATTTTTAGTGTGACCATTTTTGCAACAATAATTACAAGTAGGAGAATCATGCTTTGCATTGGCCAACAAGCTAGAAAAAGTTTTTGATTTGCTTGAAAAACCTAAACCGGCTTTGTCAAAGCTACAACGTTGCAAGCCAAGCAATTCATTCATCTTTTTACTACTTTCACTAAATTTGCAAAATGATATTTTTAAAGAATTTAATTCATTTTTCAATGAATTATTTTCTTCATCTTTCTTAGCAATCTCAAGTTTGAGTAATTTGTTACTCATCTTGGTTTTGCCAAGAGCATCAATAAGATCATTATAAGACTCTAAAAGTTCATCAAATGAAGGTACCTCATTGTCACTTTCATCTCCTTCATCTCCAAGAGCCATTAGACATAGATTGGTGGCTTCTTCTTCATCGGAGTCGCTATCACTCCATGTGGCTATAAACGCCTTCTTCTTCCCTTTGTCCTCATTCTTCTTCCTAGGGCATTTGTTAGCATAATGACCTTTATCATTACAATTATAACAAGTTACCTCATTTTTGGATTCATTTTTGGTTGCACTTGAGTTCTTTGACTTGCTATGTTTGGTGAAGAGCTTCTTGAACTTCTTTGTGAATAGGATCATCTCCTCATCATCATCATCTTCTTCATCATCGGAGTGGTCTTTCCTTCCAACCAAGGCAATCCCATTTCTCTTGGATCTATCCTCCTCCTTTACTTCTCTCCTTGTGGCAACTTCAAGCTCATGAGTCACCAATGTGCCATGGAGCTCATCAAGATCATAGGAAGCACTTTCTCCTTTGTTGGACTCGATAATGGCCGTCCTCTTTGCATCCCATTCTTTAGGTAAGGCCCTTAGTGCTCTCCTCCATATTTGCTTTGGAGGGTACTTCTCTCCAAGTTGGGCAAGCTCATTTATGATAAGGGTGAGCCTCCTAAACATGGAGTCCACATCTTCTCCGGAATCCATCTCAAATGTCTCATATTTGAGTTGTAGGAGATCTATCTTTGTCTCCTTTACTTGGTTGGTTCCTTCATGACAAATTTGTAATTTGTCCCATATCTCCTTAGCCGTTGAGCACATCGAGATCCGGTTGTACTCCTTCATATCTAAGGCACAATGCAAAATATTAATAGCTTTAGCATTTTGTGATATTAAAATCATATCCGCTCTAGTGAAATCGTCCATCTCTTTGGGAACACTAATTCCCCCAATTTCCTTTAAAGGAATATGTGGACCTTTCACTATGATTTTCCAAAGATCATAATCTACGGATTGGATGTATAGAGAAATTCTATTCTTCCAATAACCGTAGTTATCACCCGTGAAAAGCGGAGGGCGATTTGTCGATTGACCTTGAGCAAACTCATTTGCTAGATTAGCCATAAAAAAGATTTGATTTAAAAACAAAAATCAAATGGCTCTGATACCACTTGTTGGAATCGAAGAAGGGGGGTGAATGAGATTCCTTGGCTACTTTAGCTTTTTAAAATGAGTTTGCAAAACTAAAAGAGTTTGCGCTTGCGGATGGCTTAAGTCAATCGATAAATAAAAGAAATGAAGAAGAAAATAAATAAATAAATGCGTAATGTAATAATGCGGTAAATGACAAGGATATTTGTTATAGAAGTTCGGCGATGAATCGCCTACGTCTCCTCTTCCCGGTTAGATAACCTCCAACCGAGGTTCCACTAGAATAAATGATCTTGGCCTTGAGGGCTCCAAGTTAGCCACAACCCAACTCTTCCCGAGTTTACAAAGCTCTTCCCGAGCACAATACTCTTCACGAGTACACAAAGCTCTTCACGAGCTACCAACACTCTTCACGAGTCTTCTTGGCCTTAAGGGCTCCAAGGATAGCCACAACACATGCACCAACTTTACTTGTTGGCGACTTTACAATTTTCCAACTTGCTTTGGTGTTGGAGGACCTTTACAAGAAACTCAATCAAACACCTTCAAGGTGTACCAATACGAAGAATCAAAACTCACACAACAAGAAATGAATTACAAACTCCAATACACACAAATGTATGAAGTTTGCAATGCTAAAGTAATTTGAATTGATCAAGGCTTTCTTGTAGTTTATAGTCTTGTTTCTTGCCTTCAAAAAGCTCCAAAAGATCCATATTTATAGTGTAGGAGGCCCCCAAAGCTCCTACTAGCCGTTGCTACACATAAGGCTTGAATCACGCCTCGATCGCCTCGGAAATCGCCTCGGGCGATCACCCATCGCCACCCTTTAACGGACAAATCTGGCCCAGATCGCCTCGGGCGATCTCCCCATCGCCTGGGGCGATCATCAATGATAAACAAGGCCGTAGGTAAAGTTCTGGATCGCCTCGGGCGTTCCGTGCATCGCCTGGGGCGATCGCCCTTCAAAAAATGGCCTAGGAAGCATTCTGGATCGCCTGGGGCGAGGTTGACCATCGCCTGGGGCGATCTGATCGCCAGCGTGCCCACCGTGCCATCGCTTCAGTCGATGGTGCGCAACATGGCTCGGATCGCCTGAGGTGATGGCCCGGATCGCCTGAGGTGATCTGCCAGATTTCAGCACTCTCAAACTTTGCACTATTCGACCATCTTAAGATCATTTCTGGGAAAAGTGGTAAACATGAAAGTTGTAGATCTTCCTCTTATATAGGTGTGTACAAAATTTCATTGCATTTTATTAAAGTATGAAGAACGTATGCCCAAAATGCTACAGTCGCTCAAACCTTGCTACAATCTGCACTTGTATGACTTCCATGACATTTTGCTCCATGATGCAATCCGAATTGGACTGAGATGTTCGAATATGAAATCTAGCATATTGAGTTTTCTTTCCAACCTCTTTGGATTCACCTTGTTCGGAGCATCGAGCCAAGAGATATAATCAAAACATTGCACTGCGCTCCAATTGGCTTCTATACGAATTTGCCCACCAACGGACCATTGGTTTGTGGGTCTTCATCCCATCATAAGAAATTGTTCCAACATCATTCCACACATGTTGAACACTTAAATTGGTTGTTCATAGATGTCATTCCTTCTCGTCCAAGCTCAATAGATTCCTTGATAAAAATCACCGCTTGTCCTATGAACTCGCATATGTTATTGTATAACTTGGGTTCTCTTCCATTGGTCTTCCCAACCAATTTATCAATATAACCTTGTACACTAAGTAGACATATTAGTATAAAAAATGCAAGTTTTGTTGATCATCAAAACTCAAAGATTATCCGGGGATAATTTAACGCATTAAACGCAACCATGCGTTTAAGGCTCAACAACATGAATTTGCAAGACTTAAAATCTTGAATTCAAATTTTCTAAGTTAGTGCGCTTAAATTGCAAATTGTGAACCGAGTTTGAGAATTTTATCCAAGTTTCAACTTTTGTAAGCAAGTACGCTTAAATTCGAAATTTTCAAGAAATAAAAACATGAATTTGGATTTGTAAGTCTATAACGCTTAGAACTTGAAACATGAAAGTTTGAACAACAGTGCACTTCGTTACTACCCGAAGTTGTGGGGGAAGCAATCCTGTCGGCCAACTACATTCTAAACAAAATACCACACAAAAGTAAGGATGAAACTCCTTATGAGTTATGGAAATGTCACAAGCCTTCCTACAAATACTTTAAAGTGTGGGGGTGATTGGCTAATGTAGAAATACCAAAACCAAAGCAAGTAAAAATCGGGCATAAAACAACAGATTGTGTATTTATTGGTTATGCTAACAATAGTAGTGCATATCGATTTTTAGTACATAAATCTGAAATAAGTGATGTGCATGAAGGTACAATCATGGAATCAAGAAATGTGGTATTTTTTGAAGAAGTGTTTCCTTACAAAACTAACAAGGAAATGAGCCCTAAGAAAAGGGTATATGAAGACGCTAGCATGACTCTGTTGAGGAAATAGAGCCACGACGTAGCAAGAGGGCCAAAGTGGCTAAGACTTATGGTCCTGACTTCATGAATTATATGTTGGGCAATGAACCAAGATCGGTTAGTGACGCTTTATCTAGCCCTGATGCTCCTATGTGGAAAGAGGCTATTAATAGCGAGATAGAATCCATAATGCATAACCATACGTGGGAATTGGTAGACCTTCCAAATGGAAGTAAACCATTAGAATGCAAATGGATTCTTAAAAGAAAATATAAGCCCGGTGGTTCAATTGATAAGTACAAGGCGAGACTCGTGGCAAAGGGATATAGACAAAAACAAGGCCTTGATTACTTTGATACATATTCACCAGTTACGAGAATTGCGTCCATTAGAGTGATCATTGATATCGCTGCTCTAAACAATTTAGAGATACATCAAATGGATGTAAAAACAGCATTCCTCATTGGGGAACTTGAGGAGGAAATTTATATGAAACAACCCGAGGGGTTTGTTGTTCCCGGACAATAGAAAAATGTGTGTAGACTCGTTAAGTCATTGTATGGGCTTAAGCAAGCGCCAAAACAATGGCATGAAAAATTTGACAAAACTATGTTGTCATATGGTTTCAAAATTAATGAATACGACAAATGCGTATATATGAAAAACACGCCTAAAGCATATGTAATAGTATGCTTGTACGTTGATGATATGCTCATAGTGAGAAGTAACTTAGAAATCATCAACGGGACAAAGAAAATGTTAATAAAACATTTTGAATGAAAGATATGGGTGAAGCTGATGTGATACTTGGAATTTAAATCTCCAAGATATCTGAAGGACGAGTATTGTTGCAGTCTCAATATGTTGAGAAAAATACTCGAGAAATTTCTCGCGAATGATACGTCGTCTGTAAAAACACCATATGACCCGAATCTACATTTGGTTAAAAACAATGGAGACCCTGTCATGCAATTAGAATTTTCAAGGATAATTGACAGTCTCATGTATCTCATGAACTATACACGTCCTCATATTGCATATGCGGTTAGCAAACTAAGTAGATTCACGAGCAATCCAAACAATGACCATTGGAAGGCATTGTCGAGGGTACTTAAATATTTAAGATACACCCTGAACTATGGATTGTACTATACAAGATATCCTGCTGTATTGGAAGGATACAGTGATGCAAATTGGATATCGGACATTCAAGACTCCAAGTCGACAAGTGTTTATGTGTTTACCATTGGAGGGGTTGCAGTGTCGTAGAAATCTACCAAGCAAACTTGTATCGCTAGATCCACTATGGAATCTGAATTCATAGCTTTGGATAAAGCAGGAGAAGAAGCCGAATGGCTTAGAAGTTTCTTGGAAGAAATTCCTTGTTGGGAAAAACATGTGCCTGCAATTAAAATACATTGTGATAGCCAATCTGCTACAGGAAGGGCACATAGTAGCATGTATAATGGTAAGTCTAGACATATACGTCGTAGACACAATACTATTAAACAGTTGATCTCAAATGGCATTATGTCCATCGACTAAGTGAAGTCAAATGAAAATATTGCGGATCCGTTCACGAAAGGCTTGCTTAGAGATCAAGTATATAGTTTATCGAGGGGAATGGGACTAAAACCCTATAATCAAAATCTTGTGGTGGATACCCAACCTATGTGACTGAAGATCCCAAGATCTAGGTTCAAAAGGGACAACCAAACTACAAGATTGTATAAACACCTTGGAGAATTAATCTCCGACCCATTCCTATGATAAGGGGTATAGCCTGCAAAAGGGGTACGAGGATAGGCAAAAGGCCTTTAATGATTCCTAAGACATATTAGAATATGTTGGAGTATAGCGGGATACTCTTATAGGAGATCGCCTACGTAAGTGCGAAGTGTGGCCGCTTCAAAGAAAGAAAATCACTTATGAAACCAAGCGTGGTCCATGGCCGAAAGGGACACAACCGTAAGAAAGCAATATGGAGGTTAGAATTGTTATGGTGTGGATTCAATTATCTTGGTTTACACCAACGACTAAATAGTTCAAGAGTATAAGTTCACTATTAAGTCAAGTAAATCCGATTGAATACTACTACGGAAGATTCAAAGCCGCAAGCTATCTCTCCAGATGCCATAATAGTTCGTCAAAGCACTCAATTGCATAGATGCATTAATATAATTCATGTGGGGGATTGTTGGAAAAAGCGAAAAGTTTGAATTAATTTTTTTTTAAACTTGCTCGATCGATCGAGCGGACCAGAAAAATTTCTGGTTTGATGAACAGTAGCTCGAATCGAGAACTTTGCTCGATCGATCGAGCACTGTATTTGTTTTGTGAAATGGTATGTCCATTCATGTTTGGTGTGCGATTTTTGGCCAAATATTGCCTCCAAATGGTGTCCTTTGGACTAGGTTTTTGGTCTACTATATAAACAACATAAATCCACTTGTTTAGAATAGAGAATTTTCGAAATTCATTCATAATTTTTAGTGAAATTTGAGAGCATTTCTTGTTCATCAAATTGAGTGCTTTGAACATTTGTGGTTTGAGGACTTGTGATTTGGAGTACTCCTATCACAAGTCATAGTCATTGTATATTGGGAAACAAATTGTCATAGCAAACCGTTAGCACCATAGCGGGGCAATATTGTCTTAAGGACGGAGATTACAAATCTCGCATCAACATAAAACTTGTTTTGAAGCTATTATTATTTTTTCTGAGATACATTTTCAGAGAAATTTTATACTAACAATTTTTTATATGGGCAGTGGTGTTTTTCATAAAATGATAGAACAATAATTAGTCAAAATTTGTTATTAGTGTAATAAGTTGATTATTTTACATTTTAAATCCTTTTTTTAAGAATACAATATACAGACGTTGTTGGCACTGTGTCAGATATTACTGATATGATATGGGATATCACTAACATCTACGGTGCTATATAAACATCCCGATGAAAAAACTAGAAGTGCAAATGAAAAAACAAAACAAAAATGCACTAGGACGAAATTTTAATTAATAATTAGAGTATTTACACCGAAAATATATAATTTGTAAGATAATTTTGGTACAATTTCTCTAAACCCGACGTAACTTACATAATTCTAGTTTTATTATTATTATATAATTCAATATAATTATAATATGACAAATGTAACTGACAAAGAAACTATTTTTATTAAACTCAAATTATGTTGAAGTTCGATGAGTGATCGAAAAGCACGTACGCCTTAAATACAGAAACACATTGACAATATATTTTAGACGATTGATTTCTTTGTTTCGGCTATTGCTTCTCTAAAACAATGTGTAACCGCCAAAAGCAGAGACGTAAGTCATGAAATGTTTCTGTTGTTTATGGTTGAACGATGACAATTTTATAATAAAGCTGAAGTTTATTAAGCTACTTATTTATTTTAATGCCAAACACAGAATATTTTTGCTTGACAGTAATTTTAAACAAAAAACAACATTCAATTGTTTTGAATAAATATTTACAAATACCATGTTAGAATGTATATTTAGTGCTTCACTCGTATTCTCATCCGACTTTATATACAGTAAAACCTTGATAAATGCAAATCATTGGGATTGGAATGTAACTACCAAGCATACACATCATATGCTAAGGAAACCTTACCACAAAGCTTTGAGTTCGCTTCACACAAATTTATATCTTGATTTCCAAGCTTAAATCCAAGAAAAGAAGCAAGAACAAGCAAGGGTTTGAGGAGAGTGCTGGTGTGTTTGGGTGTATTATGTGAGTTTAAATCTGATTCTTACTATATATACCTAGTAACACCACATACAACATAATTTCATGTAGTTTATCATGTAATAAAGCCATGCCTTCCATGTAGCATTACTACTAAACCGTGTACACACAACTTCATGTTACACAACAAGTTCATGTGTTTGTTCTCAACTAGCTCATTTCTCTTGTCGTGCATGAAATGAACATCATGTACTACCATGATTCAATTATTCCTTTGTTCTCCCTTACTCGATCAAATTTGAACCCGAGTCCACATCATATTATAATTAACTCCTAGTTACACAATCAACCATTCATAATCATGAATAATATATTTTTAGGCATTATACCTATGTTACACGGACACGGATATGTGGTCACGGGTATGACACGACACGGACACGGGACACGAATTTTCAAAAATTACAGGACACTACACGTCTAGGATACATATAATTTTTCTTTTCATATATATTCTACATATACATTATGTTATAATATACTAAAATTCAAGAAAAAATTATAATTATCAAATATTTGAATAATAAAATTGAAAATGATATAAAGTTGTAGACACGTCATTCAAACATTCACTAATTAAAACATTTGGTTGGTCGTAATCATTTTTTTGTTTCAAAACAAGGTCGAGCCACCTTCTGATGTAATTAATAGGGCAAACCTAGTTGGGGGTCATTTCTCTTTCACATCAACCCCACTCTATTCACATACTAGTGGGGGGCAATTTTCATTGCCATAGGGGTGGCTGTCCGAGATGACCAGGGTTGTGTGCTTCTCATGTATGCTACGCTCATCGCAGGTCGGTTTTCACCATTTCTTGCTGAACGTATTGCAATGCATGAGGGTGTTCTTATCGCCCACCAACACCAATGGACACGAGGAGTTATTGAAACAGATGTCGTAAATGTCGTCACTTCCATTCGATCAGCTTCAGAATCTCATGGTGAATTCTCGATTATCTTTTTTATTCGACAACATTGCGACATTGCCACATCTTTGGAGATTCAATACTGTAGAAGATTTGCTAACTTCCTTACTCACGAGTTAGCCTACTTTGCCGTTATGAATGAGAGAGAGACTATTCAACCTAATGCCAATCAAAATCATGTTGGGTCCGTTGAGTCTCCGTAAGCGTCGTCTCAATCTTGGATTCAAGTGTATGTAATTTTATCCAAGTCCATGCAATAAATGTGGACAAAACAAAGATTATTTTTGGCCAATCATTAACAGAAGTTTAAGTACTTGAGCCTAAATATATGTAGAAAATTGATATGTCCAAAAAAAGATTATTTTTTGATCGGATTATTGATATATATATATATATATATGTGATAAATTGTAGTGTTTTTCAATATGACGAGTTAAAGATTGATATTTTTGTTGATAGAAACTTTTTAACCATGAATTATTATCTATCAAAGAGATTAAGTTTTAATATTATGTCCATAAAGTATTGGATCCTAAGTAATTGCATGTGTTTGATCTATATTATTATTAGAGATGCTTCCCTTTGTCCCACAATTGAGATGGACTCGTGTTTGAGAGGTTATTTAAAAAAATAACCCAAATTTAAAAAATATTTAACAAAATAACCTAAAATATAAAACCTTAATTTTTTGACCTAAAACGCCAACTGAGTTGGCGTGACCAACTTTGGTCTTTTTTTATTTATTTATACAAGTTGGACACGCCAACCAAGTTGGCGTGTCCAACTTGCTTTTTTTATTTTTTTTTATTTTTTTTAAATATATAAAACATAATTTAAAATAAAAAATATATATAATAAAAAAATATCTCATCTTATCATTTTCCAGAAAATATATCAACTCAAATATAATTTGACAATTTTACACAAAACTAAAAATTTACATGATTTTGTAAGTTAATATAAATTGTTCCTTCAAAAATATATTACCAAACATACTTTTATTCTTTAAAATCACTTCTCAAGTTGGCATGTTCATATTATTATTTTTTTAATAAAAAAACAAACAATTTATAATAAAAAAATATAATAAAAATATGTTTCATCTTATCAGGTAAATTGTAAAAATATCGTCCATATTTTTAAAATTTTATTTAAACAATTTTTTAATTATCAAATTCTAAAAAAAATTGCGGCACGGAATGGCCGTCTCGGAACATTATTAAATTTTTGAAATATAAAATTTATATAATTATCTCATCACGTTCCTTGTAACAATTGATGACGTGAAACATTGCACGTGGTTTCACTTCAAACCAAAGAACGGATGCAGCATCATCGTAACGATGATTACTCTTAGTGATGTCAATGAGACGGGTCTAAACTCGTACCCGTATTAATAATGTTCCGCGACAGCCATTCCGAGCCGCTCGCAAACTTTAATATTTTATTAATATAAATATATATTAAATAAATATACCCGTATTAATAATGTTCCGCGACAACCATGTGCAATGTTTCACGTCATCAATTGTTACGAGGAAGGTGATGAGATAATTATATAAATTTTATATTTAAAAAATTTAATAATGTTCGGCGACGGCCATTCCATGCCGCAATTTTTTTAGAATTTGATAATAAAAAAATTGTTTAAATAAAATTTTAAAAATATAGACGATGTTTTTACAATTTACCGGATATAATGAGACATATTTTTATTATATTTTTTATTATAAATTGTTTGTTTTTTTATTTAAAAAAAAACTAAGATGTACATGCCAACGGGAGAAGTGATTTTAAAGAATAAAAGTATGTTTGGTAATATATTTTTGAAGGAACAATTTATATTAGCTTACAAAATCATGTAAATTTTTGGCTTTGTTTAAAATTATCAAATTATTTGAGTTGATATATTTTCTGGACAATAATAAGGTGAGACATATTTTTATTATATATTTTTTTTATTTTAAATTATGTTTTATATATTTAAAAAAATAAAAAAAACAAGTTGGACACGCCAACTTGGTTGGCGTGTCCAACATGAATAAAAAAAAAAAAAAGAACCAAAGTTGGTCACGCCAACTCAGTTGGCGTGACCAACTTTTCAAGTTGGTTCCGCCAACTGAGTTGGCGTGACCCCTGAACACGCCAACTCAGTTGGCGTTTTGGGTCAAAAAATTAATGTTTTATATTTTAGGTTATTTTGTTAAATATTTTTTAAATATGAGTTATTTTTTTAAATAACCCCGTGTTTGAGCCTCGTGCAATGCAATTCCTCTTCCCTATGCTAAAAGTTCCATTCGGATCATCTATGTCACAGAGAAGTGTTCATGCTCAATTCTAAATTTATTTAATATAATTTTAGTTAGTTACTTATGTCTACTAATTTATTTAGTTACTCATACTTCACATATATTATATAAAAATATATAATTGAGGTTTAAGTTTTAAAAAAATAGACCCTGAAATTTAATAACATAATTTATTATTATTAGCCACTGCCTATTTTTCAAAATATTATAGAAAATATTTTTTTTTACAAAAATACCGTAAGGACGAAACCATTTACAAAACTATTGTAAGTTGTCACTCTAAGTGACGGTTTAATTGAAATCGCCACTTGAACATTTTGTGAGAAAGTTGAACCCACTACTGCAAGTGGCGGGTTCAATAGATTTTTTTAAAAGACGGTTTCAGTTGAATTATTATTTTTAAATTTCTTATAAAAGTTGTTTTAAAAATTTATTATTTTTTAATATCTAAATAATTTAAAAATAAAACAATCATATAAAATGTTAAATTATATAATCTTTGCAATAAAATTACACAATGAATAAACACTGGCAGTTAAATTATAAGGCGGGTTCAATCGAATTTTTTTAAGAGACGGTTTCAGTTCTGAATTGTTTTTTTTTAAAAAAATTCGTTTTATAGAAGTTGTTTTAATAATTTATTATTTTTTTAATATTTGAATAATTTAAAAACAAAACAATTATATAAAATGTACATTATATAATTTGTTCAAAAGGTACACTATGAATTAACATCGACAGTTAAATTATACAAATTACAACAATCACATCAAATAAAATTCTATATGGACGATAAGCTAAATTTTCTTCAGTGCCACATTGAGTCGGATATCTAACTCCCCCTCTAACCCTCAAAGCAATAAGCTGAGCACTAATGTTACGTACCGAGACCATGGTCAATAACACATGCATTAATTCCCAAAATCAACTTGAAATCAATAAGTCTCGTATTATTGTATTCAACGAAAACCAATATATTATTTCATAAAAATAAATAATTTATTTTTGCAACTGAAATTAAATCGCATAACCAATTCCTAAAAGGTCTTAAAGCAAAATAAACCAACGAAAGCATAATTAAACAAAATTTAAAGTCTTTAATTCATAGCAGCACAGCGGGTCACCAACCCCAAAATTGGTGTTGATCTTCGTATTCAATTCCTTCCTCGTCTTTATCTGGGGAGGGAGAGTAAGGGGTGAGTGTTTTGGAAAACACTCAGCAAGCAGGGCCATCGATGTGACAATGTAATACATATTCATATTTTTTTCCAAAACATATATCATAATCGAATCATAAACTAATATGAATACATCTTAACAAAATTGATCCCATCGAGCCATAAATTATCATAATTGATCCCATTGAGCCATAAAATAAAATATCATATCAACAATATTTTTCATATACGTTAGCAAAATAAATCTTCTAATTCCCTCTTGGTACTGATATCAGTCTCTAGATTTAACCCTCACAGAGATAAGGCCATAACATCGGATCACCCTCGAATAAAGGGTCTAGACTTTCCAGAACAACAGTTAACCACCGTATTAGGTCAGAAGAACGGTTATAATCCCACCGCATCGGGGTCATAACATGGAATCGCTTCCAACCAGATTTCAAAATTTTTAGAGTGCTTAAAAATATAATCTTCATTAGAACTGCATAGTTTCAACATAATTTACATAATCGATCGAAATTTCAAAACATACATAGGATTTTTAGAAAACAAAACGAATATATAACAAAAGCCCCTTACTGAGATTGGAGACGATTATACACGTGTTTGGATGAATTTTGGTTGTGAATTGCACAATGAATTTTCCAGAAATAAGCTACTGAATTTCGATACGTGCTGTCATGGTTGTTAAATAAAATGTTCATTATGTATGTTTAACTTAATTTTATCGGTATATATATATATATATATATATATAGTGACTTAGCTTATGACACGTGATATGCATATAAAACATGGGCACATAATTTGTTTCTCGTCTGTGTCATCAGTCTTATATTTTTGGTGTTTTGACCGTCCCCTCTCCTGAGAATCAAGCCATCTTAGCACACAATATTTGACAATAATTAACACTTATTTTGTGTTAGTAAAAAATTATGGGTTTGATCAAAATAATTATGTAATTATTTTTATTTTATTTTCAAATCTCCACCTATAAATATCTACCCATCTTTATTCTACAATCATCCCAAAAAATAATATCTTCTACAAGCATAAGTGTAGATGTGAAAGTGATGATTGATTGTGAGTGTTTCTTAAGGAGAGTTTTATCATTGAAAGAAATATGATTAGTAGAGAGAAAACGAACATTAATATCAGGGTTTTTGGAGTGAAATACTTTGTACTATCAATTCTCTTTTCTTATTTGTTACTAATAAAGAAGTAATATTCTTTAGGGTTCTTGAGTGGATATACCCCAATATTGGGGTGAACCACTATAAATATTGGTTTTCATCTTTTTTCAAATTGTTGATTATGTGTTTTCGATATCCATTTGTTACTACCTCAATTATATGCCATTTCCATGATGCCCCAACAAGTGTATCAGAGTGCGCGATTCTCCAATACTATAGAAAATCCTCGTATGCACAGGTTGCAGCTTAGTCTGAACTTTCATATCAGAAAAAGCTTTCTAGACAGTATTAGAGAAGTAATTTTGTTTTGTTCAGGCCTTGACGAATAATTCATGGTAACAATTACAAAAGAAAAAAAAATGGAGGTATGTATAAGCAAGATGCTTAGCCTTAATGATTCTAATTATCAACTTTGAAAAAGCAAGATGAAAGATCTCATGTTTATCCTCAAGATGCACCTATCGATGCTCAGCGAGACTAAACCATAAGAGAAGTCAGTTGCGAACTAAGCTTTTAATATGAGCAAGTCTACAGGTACATCCATCAATTTGTCGATGAGAATGTGTATAATCACATCTGTAACGAGACCTGTGCTCGTACACGTCGGGCAAAGTTGGAGACATTATATGCCTCCAAAAGTGAGGACAACAAACTCTTCTACTTAAGCAAGCTAGTTCAGTTTCGGTACAAAGAAGAAACTTCGGTAGCATCACCTAAATGAGATTCAAGAGGTCGTGCATCAGTTATCAAGTATGAGCCTAAGACTTGATGATAAGATGATTGCCCTGATTGTGTTAGCTTCATTTGAAGGTATCACTCAAGAACACCCCCCCATGAGGAGTCGTGAGTATGGACTTCATCAAGTGCAGCATGTTGAATAAAGAGATGAGGCGGAGATCCCAGGGTTCTTATACCTCGTATTTAGGTATCTTGGATACTGAGTCAAGAGGGAGAAGCAAGAACAAGGGACACACATATCTGCAATCGAGAAGAGACAAATCTCGGGGATATGCCGATGTAAAGTGTTATCAATGTGGTGAAAATTGACAAATAAAGAAATATTGCCTAGAGCATAAAGACAAAGGCAAGCATGGATCCAATGATGAGCAAACAAACGACATTGACGAGTTCAATGTCATTCACGAACCAGAGTAAGAGTTCATAAATTTGGTGACTCTATGAACCTGCTGGGTGATCGATAATTGAGTAACAGCCCATATCACATCTCGCAGTGGAAACTTCATATCCTACACACCCGAGGACTTTGTGGTGGTAGGTTGGGCGATTAGGCTTATTAATGATTGTTAGAAAAGATGATGTGAGTTTGACTACCGTGAAGGGCTCGACACGGGTCTTGAAAGTAGTCAGGCGTGTACCAGACATGCGTCTTAGTCTGATTTCAGTCGAAAGACTGAATAAGTTCCATAAAGGAGTATGCAAGATTCTTAGATGATAAATAGTGGCGGCAAAGGGATTAAATATGTCAAAATTGTAAGTGGCACAAGAAAAATCTTCTAGCACGAATTACACAGTAGAAGAAAATGATCATATGAACCACTGCACAAATTGCTTGGCAGGAAAACAAAACAGGATATCATTCAAGATTCACCTCCTAGCAGAGCCGAGAAACAACATCTGGATCTATGCGGATCGATGACAATATCATCGGAGGTTCCATGTATTGGTTTAACTTTCATCGATAATCTTTGGACATTCAAAACGAAGGACCAAGTAGCAGAATTTTCAACAACTCTCTAAACTTGGTTGAAAGGCAAGCATGCATAAAACTTAAATATATTCAAACAGATAATGGAGGAGAATATATTAGATCTTTGACGAGATATGTAAAAAGAACGGGCTTGCTCAAGCTTTTCGATCTATGAAGGTACTGCTCACTACTGCTACATATGCACTATTGAAAGGCTCGAGCAGGCCTGAAATAGTGTTCCACATTTATCTTTACCATCAATCTGATTTGAGCTGTACTTTTATTGCTTCTCTCAAGATGATCAAGAAATTATATCCAAAAAAGCTCTCGTTTGTTATCAGAAAGCGAATCTCCCTCGTACCCCACCACCCTCAGTCTGGACAATTTGATCGTGCTTCAGTTTAATTAAAACCATCTTTATGGTATATTTCATCGTGAGATAGCTCTTACATGAATGTCCAATGCCAACTTCTTGACTTTTCAGTATATTATTTACTATAATTTTGTTATGCTCTCGACTACCCAAATTTATAAAATATCCTTACGTCTTTTGAGTGCTCAGCTCGAGCTGTACTTTGGGTTTTTCAGGCAAAAATATCATACATTTTTTAGCCTTCGTATGTTTTTTTTTAATAATAATCTGGATAATAATAATGCTCTCTCCCACGTCTTTATTATTTTAAATTTTGGTCATCAACTTCTAAAAATCGAACGGATATAGTTCTTATTAGTGTTTCCCAAAAATGTTTTTGTTTAAGGCTCTCAGGGCTCTCAGGGTTAATTCATTTCTTTAATCCGTTGAATAGACGAAGTTTATATATCTATATACACAGAAGTACACATCACGACTGTCGTGCATTATTTATTGAGTTTGCTGTGATCAATCTATGAAGATTGTGTTTACTCAACATATATACAATAGCTCCACGGAAGTGTAAAAGAAGGATATATGAGTATTATAATTTAATATATATTATCATTTTTGTTATGTTTGGTATATTAGAAGTGAATGAGTTTAAGGTGAGTCTGGTTTAAAAAGACAATCAGCTACTAAAGGAATAATCATAAGTTTAAAAGTAAACATAGAGATTAGAAAAAGACGTTAGGAAACTGTTGCATATATAAGGGCTACTGATTGGATTATCAATGATTTTGTTCCAATTCGAGGAGGAATGAGACTCCAAGAAATTAAGGTACGAAAGATAGCTTTTGGCCAAACTAAAGATGAGTCTTTTCATTAATAATTAGGTCATATTTATACACAAGGAAGTTGGAAAAATACCACTAATACACTAAAGCATGAACTCCTAATATTAAGGATCACTAAAACATGAACTCCTAATATTAAGGATCACTACTCACTAACATACAGACCCAATAATTTGTTAACCACTTAGGGTGTGTTTGCAATTGCTTATTCAAAGCACTTCTATGTTTCTTTAGCTTAGGGTGTGTTTGCGATTGCTTATTCAAAGCACTTCTATGTTGCTTTTGCTTAAAGTTGGAAAAAGTTGATTTTAAGCAAAAGCATTGAGTGTTTGTTATTTAAATTAAAAAGCAGCTTAATAAACTAAAATTAATTACAAAATTGTCACAAAACAACTTAAAGCAGTCAAAAACATGACATGATCTGCTTCTCTGCTTTTTTCTGCTTATTTTTAGAGAAGCAATAGAGAAGCAAACAAATAAAACACCCAAAAACTGCTTTTTTTATCTGAAAAGTAGATAAGCAGTTTTCATAAGCAATTGCAAACACCTACTTAAAGTTGGAAAAAGATGATTTTAAGCAAAAGCATTGAGTGTTTGCTATTAAAATAAAAAAATAGCTTAATAAAATTCAATTAATTACAAAATTGCTACCAGACAACTTAAAGCAGTAAAAAACATGGCATGGCCTGCTTCTCTGATTCTGTTTTTTTCTGCTTATTTTTAGAGAAGCAATAGCAGAAACAATGAAATAAAACACTAAAAATCTGTTTTTTTTTTGTCTGAAAAGCTGATAGGCAGTTTGCAAAAGCATTTGCAAACACCCACTCAGGGTGTGTTTGCAATTGCTTATTCAAATCACTTCTATGTTGCTTTTGCTTAAAGTCAGAAAAAATTGATTTTAAGCAAACGTATTGAGTGTTTGCTATTAAAATAAAAAAGCAGCTTAATAAACTTCAATTAATTACAAAATTGCTACCAAACAACTTAAAGCAATCAAAAACATGACATGGCCTGCTTCTCTGATTCTGTTTTTTTCTGCTTATTTTTAGAGAAGCAATAACAGAAACAATGAAATAAAACACTAAAAATCTGTTTTTTTGTCTGAAAAGTTGATAGGCAGTTTGCAAAAGCATTTGCAAATACCCACTCAGGGTGTGTTTGCAATTGCTTATTCAAATCACTTCTATGTTGCTTTTCCTTAAAGTTGAAAAAAGTTGCTTTTAAGCAAACGTATTGAGTGTTTGCTATTAAAATAAAAAAGCAGCTTAATAAACTTCAATTAATTACAAAATTGCAACCAAACAACTAAAAACAGTTAAAAACATGTCATGAATTGCTTCTCAGCTTCTACTTTTTTCTGCTTATTATCAGATAAGCAATAGCAGAAGCAAGAAAATAAAACACTCAAAATCTATTTTTTATCTGAAAAAGCTGATAAGCAGTTTACAAAAATATTTGTAAACACCCACTTAAGATATGCTGAAAATAAACTGTTATTTACATTAGATAATCTTTGGTCCATGCAAAAGCTTATCAATTCCTCCCTCCTTTAATAAGGCATTGTCCTCGAGGCCATTCAATTTTTGACCCGGTTGTTCCTCAGTGAGTGGGGAATGTTCTGTTTTCCAGAAAGAGGGAATGGTGTGCGATTCGTGACTCGTATAACTCTCCCAGGTGGTCGCTTCCGGTGGTGTCTATGGCCGTCGCAACAAATATTCTTCTCGTTGTGGGTCATTTTCCACTTCAGGTACGATTAAGAGGAGGGGGTTTGCATTTATATCCTGGAGCCCATTTTTCGTCACACGTATAACAAAGGCCCTAGATCTCTTTTCCCAGGGGTTTGTGTGTTGGAGATGTATAGTGGAGTTGGATGAGGTACCAGTGGTGTAGGGCGATTGGGAGGAAGGGTTTTTTTCGGGTATTTCGGTTTGTATATTTTTGGCAGTGAGGTGTGCATGCATATTTGTCACCATGGATGATAAACTGTTGATAGATTCTTCCAAAGTTGAGATCATCGCAATCTGTGACTGCATGAGCGGAATCATGTCTAATCGGGTCTGTGCATTTTGGGTATGGACTTGAAGGTTTTGTACCAAGTCACTTAAAGTGGCTACTTGATCTTCAATTGATTGCTTGGACTAGGACGGTTTGGACGGCATGTCTCTCAACGAGAGCACCAAAATGATAAGAATATCAATGATTTTGTTCCAATTCGAGGAGGAACGGGACTCCAAAAAATTAAGGTACGAAAGATAGCTTTTGGTCAAACTAAAGATGAGTTTTTTCATCAATAATTAGGTCCTATTTATTAGGAATGGCAACGAATCGGGTATGGGACGGGTTTGGCCAATCTCAGGACCCGCCCCGCTACACATAAAATCCGGACCCGCCCCGCCCCAGTTAGACCCGCGAACCCGGCGGGTTTACCCGCCACGCCCCGGTTCCAGTTTTTTTTTTATTTTTTTTAAAAAAAAATTTAGCTAGAAATCAATTTTAAAACACAAAAGTTGAGTTTTGTGATTAAATTTTATGTTTTCTCTAGTAAACATTTATAATAAGCATTGCAAAACTATCTTTAAACTACTAAATATTTATTAATTTGCTCTTATTTGGGGCGGGTTCATTGTGGGTCCGAGTTCTGACCCGTCTCATTGACATCCCTACTATTTATACAAAAGGAAGCTGTAAAAATACCACTAACACACTAAAACATACTCCTAATATTAAGGACCACTACTCGCTAACACATTAGATCTACTGCTTTGTTAACTATGCTTTGTTAACTATTTAAGATATTGCTGAAAATAAACTGCTATTTACATTAGATAATATTTGGTCCATGCATGAGCTTAAGGAGTTAGATTTCGAAAAGGCCATTTTAAAATTATATTATGATTTTTAATATTATTGGATAGGATAAGGGATATCTATAGGAAAAATGGTGGTTGAAGGATTCAAGAATTGGGATTAAGTTCGAGTCGGGGGAGATGATAAGTTTTGGGTCGGTTTGGTTCCACCCCGAGCCGTAGCCAGCTCAAGCTGTGTGAATAATATTCAGCTCCATTCTCAATTGAGAAAATTCAGCTTCGCGTAATTGAATTTAGCAAAGTACGAATTAAGATTAAAGTGGAAAAGCACAGAGTCTATGGAGAAAAGTTGATTATAAGTGTGATTGACGAAATTTGCAAGACTGGTGCACTCGAGGAAGACTCTGATCGTGAGTATCGCGTTCGTGTGTGATGGGAGATGATAAATCCTTAGGCATAATGGGGAACAGCAGCAGAGAAAGGGATCGAGAGCTTCTGATACCGGTGGCGGATTCTATTGACCATCATCAGCACCACGATGTCGGCGCTTCCTCCTCCTCCAAGCCCTCTCCCTCTGCTTCCTCCTCTCACCATCATTCTGGCTTCGAGGTATTAATATATGTATCCTTTTATGTTCACGTTTCCATTTTAGGGTTTACCTTGTAAGTACTAGTCGTTTGACTGGTTTGATTGGATGGACTTTTTCGGTTAGTAGTTTTTTTGGGTCTTCGTTAATTATTTGCTAAATTTGGTGCTAGCATTGAGCAGTGCGGTGTTCAGTAATTACGACTGCAGGGCCTGTTTAATTTCTGTGACTGGAAGTTTGGGGCTTTCAAGGCACCGGCGACAATTGTGAAGAAAACCCGATTTTTGAGTGATATCGGTTAATTAAGCGTAAATAGTAAAAGAGAACCTGCCAAATTTGGTTTTTTTGTCTCGTGTAGTTCGATTCTTCAGTTTGTGGAATTTAATTATCATGGATGAAATTCTAAATTGTCAAAGTTAAATGCTGGGTCTAGTTATAAAGCGGAAGGTGGACTTGTTTTTGATTTCTCTCAACTTATTCTGGATGAGAGTGAGGATGTCGCAGGTGTGTGAAGCCTTCAATTGTTTATGTTCTGTTTTAACTGGGGAGGCCCCATTATCTTCAGTTTTTCACAAATGTTTTTAATGGGCTTATAGCAATTTATTGGCCCTGTGAATTTAGTTTCTTGAGGTTAAGGCCTTTCTTGATTTAATAATCTTTTTATTGATGTCTGTGTGTCAAATAAAATATGTAAGATCTTAGGTCTGAAAGCAAGATTATACAAGCTATTTTGTCTTTGAGTTAGTGAAGTATCTTTGTAAAAGGTAGAGGTGATGTGTTGCCATGGCGATGCTTAATCTGAGGCTTAATAAATTATTTATCTATGCAAGCATCATTTTCATTTTGTTATACCATCTTCTTCACCAAAGATATTTTTTTCTTTACGACAGTTTATTCAATCGCTTTATTCAATCGCGGCGATAAAGGTCTTTAAATTCTTACCAATATGTAAGTTGATAGCATTGCGAAATGAAGCTTGTGAGGCTACGGTGAGTGGAGTTTATGTGTATGAGAGAAGGTGAACTACTAGAAGAACACAAATACTCAATTTACTCATGTTTTCCATCACTTCTGCTCAAATTGTTTGAGTTGCAGAGATATAGGACAAAATATATTTGAAGGATTGAAATAAATTCTATCTGGAGTGGTACTTTTGTTATAATTGACTTTTCTTACTATTTGATTGCAGTGTCATCCTCTTTCCTATAGCAATCACTTTCTATTTTACATGGTGGTTTATTCATTTCATGGATGGCTTCTTCTCTCCAATTTATGCTCAACTAGGAATAGATATATTTGGTAAGCTGACTGTTCCTCGTCATGAAAAAAGTAGGACTAAGGTCTTATCATTTTGATGCAGTGCACTACCTCTGCACATTCATATTAAATATCCATTCATTACCTGTGATAAAATAAATGAGTTATATCGCTGAACTACCTACTGGAAGTTGTGATATGTTTATATTCTTTAGAGCACCTTCTGCTGGTGTATCAGATATCAATGGTTAACAACTAGGAGATAAAAATTTTATGCCTCTCATATCTTTTGGTGCATTAACATTTGCCATGTATATGTTTAGGTCTAGGATTTGTTTTCACTTTCATTTTCTTGGTTGGAGTATTTATGTCATCATGGTTGGGGACTTCTATTTTGAGCCTTGGGGAGTGGTTTATCAAACGAATGCCATTTGTTCGTCACATTTGTTAAAGCAATCGAAACAATGCCTCTAAGCAAATTAGTGCGGCCATATCTCCAGGTACACTTCTTTTTTTGTGTTGCATTTTTCTTATGGATAAGCTTTCTGTTTTGGTATGGATCACAGCTTTCCCATTTTGATTGCAGATCAGAACACTCAGGCTTTCAAGGAAGTGGCCGTTATAAGGCATCCACGTATTGGTGAACATGCATTTGGGTTCATAACTTCATATGCGACCCTCCAGGTCTGCCATGCCTTGCATATTTTTCATTTAGAGTTGCTGCATCTTCAAACTTGGTTCTTTTTTGTAAGTCTATGACCTTAAAAACTGATGGTCGGGAGATTTTAACTTCCACACTGCTCACATAATAACATTTTTACCCCTTGATTTTTATTCTTACTAATCTTGATGTATCAGTGATCCCGTGAAGATTGTCTTGTTTGATTTCATCTAACTTTTGTTTTTTGGGCCGTGGGGTACCTCTTGCTAACTTTCCTTTGCACTGTGAGTCTTTCAATAAAAGATCGAAATAGTGGGATGAAGTCCCTCTAAATTGATTTTTCCTTCTTATTAAGGGTTGTAACTTGTAATTGAATGATCTATTTTGAAACTAATATCATATTAGCATCTCTCTTAATGTGATCATGGGCCACAATATATATCTGTTTCCATTTATTTTTAAGTCAATAGATCCCTTGTTCTATGTCAAACTTCACTTAAATGTTGTCTATGATTCCAGAATTATTCAGGATGCTGTGTTTATGTCCCAACAAACTTTACATTGGTGATATATAGATAGAAAACTGAATGAAGAAGAGATTTGCTATATTTACTTTACGTAATTCATTATGTAATTGTCTTTATACATTACAATCAGCTTTTGCTGTATATTTATAATCAATTGAAAGGCAATACATTGGTCTCTAATTCTGGTATTATATTCTAACAGAAAGTCTAACAACTTATTGTTTAGAAACAGACTTAACAAACTAGAGTTTGTATTACTCTGTTATGCACCAACCCTTGCACCCATGGGCTTTGATATGCTTGGGTTTAGACCATGCTGGACTAGGCTTGATAAGGTATCCTTAACTCTCCCCCTCAAGGTGAGTGGGGTTTTTAACCACATTCAACTTGTCACGTAGTCTGGTAAACGTAATTGCTGACAACGGCTTTGTGAGGATGTCCGCTGTTTGATCATATGAGGAAACATGTTGCACGCTGAGTAACTTGGATATTACTATTTCCCTGACAAAATGAAGATCTAGCTCAAGGTGTTTTGTGCGAGCATGTAGAACAGGATTAGCACTTAATGATATGGTACTGAGGTTATCACACCAGAGGACTGGAGTTCCATCAATTTTAATATGAAGTTCCCGTAGCAATGATTGAATCCAGAGCAATTCGGATGTTGCATTGGCTAAACTTCTGTACTCTGCTTCTGTGCTTGATCTTGACACCACAGATTGCTTCTTGGAACTCCATGAGATTGGTGAGTTTCCAAAAAACCAACAGAAACCAGAGATTGAACGTCGGTCATCAGGATCGCTTCCCCAATCCGCATCACAATAGCCGAAAAGTTGAAGGCGGGAAGAAGGACTAATTTTGATGCCAAGAGTTATTGTGCCAGTAAGATACCGTAGAATACGTTTGACAGCTTTCCAGTGGGTATGGAGTGGGGATTGCATAAACTGACAAACCTTGTTAACACTATACGAGATATCAGGTCTTGTAATGGTAAGATATTGAAGTGCACCCACCACACTTCTGTAAAGTGTGACATCTTCGAAATGATCACCATCCTTCTTGGTCAGTTTAATGCCAGTAGCCATAGGAGTAGGTAATGAGTGAGCTTGATGCATTTTAGTCTTTACCAGCAGATCTCGGGCATATTTGGATTGACTGAGATATAGAGATCCAGAATCTGCTTTTCGAACTTCAATCCCCAAAAAATAAGATAAGAGTCCAAGATCTTTTAAAGAGAATTGATTGTGTAATTGAGAGATAATGTCCTGAATATCACTTGGATGACTCCCTGTAATTACAATGTCATCAACATAAACTAAAACATAGGTGATAGAGATTTTAGTAAAACGAACAAAGAGAGATGCATCAGCTCGAGAAGGACAGAATCCCATATTTTGTAGAGTATGTCGAAGTCGATCAAACCAAGCTCTTGGAGCTTGTTTTTAAACCATAAATGGCTTTATGAAGCTTGCATACCATTGGAGTATCATTAGATTGAATTTCAAAACCCGGAGGTTGTTTCATAAAGACCAATTCAGTGAGTGAACCATTGAGAAAAGCATTGTTGACATCCAATTGTTTAATGATCCATCTTTGAGAAGCTGCAATTGTGAGTACTAGCCTGATTGTTGTAGGCTTAACAACAGGACTAAATGTCTCAGAATAATCCAAACCTGGAGTTTGAGAGTATCCTTTGGCGACGAGACGAGCTTTATACCGTGATATGGAACCATCCGGATTGGTTTTGAGTTTGAAAACCCACTTGCAGCCTATGATTGAGGTATTAGGAGGAGCTGAAACTAAGCTCCAAGTTTTGTTTTGGAGGAGTGCCTTATACTCAACATCCATAGCTTTTACCCATTCTGGATGTTGCATAGCTTCGAAAACTGTCACTGGTTCATGAACAACAAAATCAGTAGTAAAAGCCTTTGGCTTATAAATTCCAGATTTTGATCTGGTAATCATTCGATGCGTATTCACAGGGGAGGGATTAGATTTATCTATGTCAATAGGATCATTCGAACTTAAGGTAGTAGTTGAAGGAGGAGAAGGAACAAGAGGTAAAGGAGAACATGGAAGGGAGGAAGGAGGACGAAGATCAGTAGCAGAGGAGTGAGACATGGAACTTGTAGTGGGAAGTTGATTAGATGAATTTACCTGAGTAGAGGGTAGGATAGAAGGACTGATTGGTAAATGAAGAAGTGGTAAGATGGAGCTTTGTGATGTATTGGAATTTGAATCAGAAGAAGCAAAAGGAAAAACATTTTCATTGAACTTGACATGGCGAGAAATGTATACACGACCATCCTTTGTGATGCATTTATAGCCTTTATGTTTGGGACTATAACCAATGAAGGTACATGGTATAGACCGAAAGTCAAGCTTATGATGATTATAGGCACGGAGACACGGAAAGCTCAAGCAACCAAAAACCTTTAATAAGGAATAGTTAGGTTGTTGATTGTGTAATTTATGAAGAGGAGTGTCACCAGACAGGACCTGAGTTGGAAGTCTGTTAATGAGATAGATAGCAGAGGCAAACGCATCAGTCCAGAAATTTAAAGGCATAGATGCGTGTGCAAGCAAGGTGAGACCAGTGTCGACGATATGTCTGTGTTTTCTTTCCACAATACCATTTTGTTGGGATGTGTGTGGACATGAACAACGATGATGAATACCATGCTTTTGAACTATGGAGGTTAAAGCTCTAAACTCACCACCCCAATCAGTTTGTAGGGTTTTTATTTTTGTATTAAATTGGGTATCAATTAGTTTCAAGAAGAGGGTGAAAGCTAGAATGACTTCAGATTTGAATTTAAGAAAATAGATCCAAGTAAATCTAGAATAAGCATCAACAAAACTGACATAGTATTGAAAACCATCACGGGATGCACAATGAGACGGTCCCCATACATCTGAGACTATTAATTCAAAAGGAGATGTATATTCTGTTTGGGATAAAGTAAATGGTAAGTTGTGACTCTTGCCTAACTCACATGAGGAACAGAAATTCATCTTTTCATTTCGAGGAATGGAACCATTACAATGCAATAAAACTTGCTTTACAGTAGATAAGCTAGGGTGACCTAAACGAAAATGCCACTTGTTTAGTAAAGAAAATGCGACAGAGCAGGAAGATGTGTTGGAACCAGTAGATGAATTGGTAGATGTAGTGTGATGACAGACAACTGGGGAGGAGATTGGTGTAGGCTTGCCAAGAGAGAACTGATATAAACCTTTATGCACAATTCCGGTGAGAAGAACAGCCTTGGTCACTGCATCCTTTACAAGACAAAATGAAGGGTGAAATTCAAAAACACATGATTATCTGTAGTAAATTTACTTACGCTAACAAGATTTTTGGAAATATGTGGCACATGCAGAAGTTTGTCTAAGATGAAGGATTGAGGTGATGAAGATAGAGAAAAGTTCGAATGTCCTATATGGTGTATAGACAAACCTGCACCATTACCCATATGCACTTTGTTGGAACCATTGTAGTCTGATGAAACAGAGAGATTGGCCAAGTCATTTGTGACATGATGCGATGCACCAGAATCTGGATACCACCATTCATCAACAGGAGAGTCAGATTTTGAATGAGCAATTGCTGCTGTTGGTCCTTCATTAGAGAAATGTTGCTGTTGATTTTGGTAAGAATTGGTGTTTCTCCTTTGATTTTGGTTTGGAACAAAATCTTTATCAAACCTATGGTAGCATTTTTCTGCAGCATGCCCTGTAATGCCACAGATTTGACACACAGGGCGATTTGATCCACTTTGCCAACTACGACGTCCACCTCTATTGTTTCTTCCTCGTCCTCGACCTCTGTATGTTGAACCTGGCTCTGATACCAAGATAGAAAACTGAATGAAGAAGAGATTTGCTATATTTACTTTACGTAATTCATTATGTAATTGTCTTTATACATTACAATCAGCTTTTGCTGTATATTTATAATCAATTGAAAGGCAATACATTGGTCTCTAATTCTGGTATTATATTCTAACAGAAAGTCTAACAACTTATTGTTTAGAAACAGACTTAACAAACTAGAGTTTGTATTACTCTGTTATGCACCAACCCTTGCACCCATGGGCTTTGATATGCTTGGGTTTAGACCATGCTGGAGTAGGCCTGATAAGGTACCCTTAACTTATATTCTTGGTCAGTGCCAAAGATGTTATAAGACCAAACCTATCTGTTCGAGAAGGGATTGGTAAGATGTCTTTGCCGTGAATCTTCTGTCTGCTAAAGTTTATCCTCAAGTTTTTTTGCCTTCATGTGGTGTTTTGCTTTTCAAGTAGGCATTCCAATACCTGAGGGCATATGTTTCTAATTCATGTACATCTGTTTAAGAATGATGACAATAGAATGGTTTAATAACGGCTAGAAGGACCAGAAACGGTTGTCCCTTACAGCACAGTAATAATTCTAGTCGGTTGAATTGTTTTGTGTATCTTCAAAGACCATTTTATTATCAATACCCCCTACAAGTTCGTTTATAAGTATAATGAGTTTTTTTGGTGTACTTTCTACATGTTATTTATTCCAAACGCATAATATATAATTAGGGTAGATTAACAAAATAATATATATTAAAATATGATATTCAGGAAGAGAGACATAAACTATTAAAAATAAAAAAATTCGTTAAATTGTATAGTTTGCACTCCCTTCTAATAGATTTATTGATAGCTTCTTAATTTCAAGGCAGATTGAAGCTTTTTTTTAGAGAATGTAAAATGATACAAGTGCAATAGTAGAGGGAGATTAATGAATTTAAAGTGCCTCAGCAACACAAAAAATATCATATTGAAATTGGATAGAAAATGTCTAATGGAATCATGCTGCTGATAAATTCAGATCGAGGTAGTATTTGCATTTGCCGTAGGAAATGTTGTTCTCTCTGATATACCGGACATCTACTTGTTATGGCACCAATTAGGAAGGATTGGTCGACGAAATATAAACCGAATATTGAACCTTGATATAGCCCAGAACAATACATTTTTACTACCATGGGGCATATTCATCCAGGATCAACTAGGTCAAAACTAAAGCATTGGGTCGAAACAGGGGAAAACGTATTAAATCCCTTAAAAAGTCAGTAGGTATTTCTGCACCCCGCTCTTATCAATATAACGTAGACAAGTTATCAAAATTTATATCCTAATACAACATATATATTGATACAAAAGGATAAGCAAACATTCTAGAATGTCTACTGTAGTCGTGACAACAAGCTCATGCATAGAGACATTATAAGAGATAACAGTAAATAACACAAAACCCCCCTCTCCTTTCTTTTAAAGTGCGCGGTCATATTCAAACATTTGCTTGATTCCCATATTTCAGGGTATAGTAGATTAACTTTAGTATTTTATAGAGTTTTGTATGTACCGATGTTTAACCTTTGCCAGAATCAATGGCTTCTAACCTCCACCATGTTCATCTGGAGCAGTTCTTCAAATAATTGTTTAGGAAGATGTATCATATAAACATGTAAACATAAACTTTACCAAATATGAACCTCAAACACAAACTCAAAGGGATCATGTATGCAAAAGGGAAGGGACTGTATATTTCTCTGTACTCTAACTTTACCAAATATGAATCTCAAATACTTGAAGTATCATAAGTGGATTTGATAAATTCTCTCATTCGCAAGAAACAAAGAATATTCCAAAGATCGTATGAAAAGTAATCCAATTCATTATTAAAAATGTACATTAAACCACAGTCCCCAAAATGGCTAAACAAACAGCACTAAAATTTGGACACAGCAAGCAACATTGTTTACTTTTTCCCCTTTTGACAGAACATTATCAATTGGATAAATAGACTATGGTTGTAAACATTGAGATAAAGAATATATAAATATAGCAAGGCAAAAATAGTCAGTTAATAATTAAACTCAAAATAAAATTTAAGAACACAATTATATTCAAAAGGAATAATCACAACAATATTATCACATTTCTTAAATAAATTTGACCCAAGAGATTGTCTAAACATCAAGAAACCACTTAAAAGCATCTTCTTCTTTCAACAAAATTAGTACAGTCTTTAAAAAAAAAAATTCCATAAAACACAATCTTAAGCAAGAACTTCAGAATGAGCCAAAATTTAGAACATCTTACAATTCGAATTCAAGTACATCAAGAAGACAATATGCATAATATTGGACTCGGCCTGGTGCAGAAAAGCAAAAAACCGCATACGATCTTCCTACAAACGTGAAAGTGCCCCTCACGGATATGCAAAGAAGAAACAAAACGCAATGCCATAATAACATATATAAAACGATCAACCACCGGCGGGAAAAGCTCACCCAAAATGCAGAATTTGTCCGGGCAAAATGAGGAAGAAACAAAATAACTCTTACTGCCTAGAAATCTCTAAGAAATATGCAAAAAAAATATTAAATGAGCAGCCCAAATATAACTTCAGATCTTAATACCGGCAACATCGATAACCCATCACCAAACTCGAAAGCAAGGTATGGGCACCTCACATCCACAGGATTTCCTGCGGATGCAAACATAAGCCACGAAATTATTAATGATTGCACATTAAAAAATAAAAAGCTTGACAGACTGAAAGCCTGTCGTCATCATGCGAACAAGTGAGCCATCCCTCCATAACATCATCGGGAAGCAGCAAAACAGTAGATCTATTAAATGTTGTGGTACGGAATCGCACGACCAAACCAACAGTGACAAAAAAAAAAGATGCAGATAGGCCCACGAAGAAATTTATGTGAAACAGTAGATGTACTAATTGTTCCAAGATATATTAATTGAATCTGATTCTTCCAAACGAAAGCAACAAGGAAAAGGCTTAACAAATTGGGCCATGAAGAAATTTAAAAGAAAGGGCCAAGGCCCGAGAAAAGAATTTCAACCCCAAAAGAAACATAACATCCGAAAGCAACTTTTGTGGTACTATAAATATAAGGGAAAATTTTGGGGCGGTACTATTTGGTAAAAAAAATTTCGGCCCAGTCACCCCAAAAAAATTCCTTTCAACTAAGTCCAATTTTGGTCAAAATGACCAAAATAGTCTTATGCCTTCCTTGGATCAAATCCTTCAACATCAAAACCCTAGTCTCCAACCCTCACATCAGCCACATGTCCCAACCACCAACGCCGTCGTTCGGAAGTTGTCGCTCCCCTCATGGCGTCGGAGCTGCGCGCACTGGTCAAACGAAAACAAAAAGGTTGTGCAAGAAGACAAAATCATCGCATTCTTCTATTTATCATCTATTTACAGATTGTGTTGATTTTGTTTTATATTTCTTATGAATTTCAATTTTTTTGTAATGTCTGTACGTAGATTTTTAATGTGAAACGTAAAAGTATAACGTATTTGAATTGTTCGATCAAACATTTGAATGAAAATTTTTATATTTATTATGAGTTTCAATTTTATTGTAATGATTGTTTGTAGATTTTCAATGTAAAACTCAAAATTATAATGTATTTGAGATGTTCGATCAATTGTTTAAATGAAAATTTTGAGAATGTAATGATATTGAAACCATTGGTGCATGTAATTTACATGCACCGGCAGTTCATGAGTCTATCGGTGCATGTAATTTACATGCACCGATAGACTCAGTGGTGCATGTAATTTACATGCACCGGCAGTTCATAAGTCTATCAGTGCATGTAATTCACATGCATCGATAGACTCATTGTTGCATGTAACTTACATGCATATTTAGACTTATGTGTTGCTTTCTTATTCAGTTTGTTATTTCACATCTCGAGCCTTCTATTTCAGTTTGCTATTAATTAAAAAAATTAATGAGGAAAAATGTTACATATTCAAAATTATATATAAAAAGGCTATGTTTTTGGTTAAATATAGTATAAGTCTATAGGTGCATGTAATTTACATGCACCAACATAGACTCAGCGGTGCATGTAAATCACATGCACCGACTTGCTAAAATCTATCGATGCATGTAATTTACATGCACCGATAGGCGGAGATGCACTAATATACGATTTTTTTTATCTAATTACTAAATAACAATGATCAAATCAAAAAAATGTGAATTAATTTTTCATTCTATAATTTTTACAATTGATCTTATAACAAATTAAAGATACAATATATTACTTTAGAAATTAAATTTTTATTATGGATGAGTATATACTATATGATAAATTATTGCATAATCTCATAACAAAATTCTATTATTTTTCAAATGATAATATATTACACAAACATGTCTTAATTTTAAGTGTTATTTGTGATCATCTTTAACACTTACTATATGATACTTATTTATTATGTAATTTGAGAACCAATGCAAATGTTGAGTCTACCGATTCATCTAAATTACATGGACCGGTAGACTAGCAGTGCATGTAATTACATGCACCGGTAAACTAGGGGTGCATATAATTTACATGTACCGTTATATGTTGCTTCTTGTTGATCTTATAACAAATTAAAGATATAATATACTGGTGATGAAGACCTGAAAGGACCTTATACTCTCTCCGCGCTTGTACAAAAGAGTAAATTATACTAATTTGAGAAACAATGCAAATGTTGAGTCTACCGGTGCATGTAATTTACATGCACCGACAGACTATAGGTGCATGTAAATTACATGCACCGGTAAAATTTTGAGTCTACCGGTGCATGTAATTTACATGCACCGACAGACTATAGGTGCATGTAAATTACATGCACCGGTAGACTACCGGTGCATGTAATTTACATGCATCTCTATGTGTTGCTTGCTTGTTTAAAATTGTTAGTTCTTCAACTTTGATTTGAGAAGATAAGATTGTGTTACCCCACTGAGATATATTGTCAGGAATTTAATATACGCATCGTTTATGTTATTATAGATCATTCCACTAATGTAGTGACATGATGTCTGAAAGTTTAGAAATGAAAACAATATGTAACAAATGAAAATGGAATTTTAGAGTCTATTTTTTTACTTGGTATATTATACATAAACAAATGAAAGTGGAAAAAAAATAAATCAAAACTTTTGGAATGAGATGATATGTTGTTTATAGATGATATGTTGTTTATCTTTTCCAAATTTGCTATAAAAAAAATTGTTTACCTAAAGTGACATTTTAGCAAACATATAATCTGCACCAAAATTGAAATAAAAGTTCAATGTTACGTAAATCCAAAAATACCATAAAACATCAAATAAAATTGAAACAAAACGTCGGTTTTCCGTGGTTGGAGAAGAATGACATTTGGCAAAATGAAAAGGAGTCGCTGCCCGCCTCCACCACAACAGCGTAACCGCTTCATACTCGTCGCCTAACCACCTTTGCTGATTTCCCAGAACACGCGATCATCACCAACTCTCACGACGAGGAACATATAATTCAACTGTTATAAATTGGTTTTTAGAACAAGAGGAATAACAAAGGACTAATTAGATTAGGGTTTTATAAAAATGGACTTAGTTGAAAGAAGATTCATACAAGATGTATTTAGTTGAAAAAAAAATATTTTGCTAGATTTAGTTGAAACAAATTTTGAAAAATGATACCTATGTGTAATTTTCTCTAAATATAAATATATAAAAAGTTATGGCCCAAAATAAAATAAAATAAAAAAAGTTATGGCCCAAAAAAAAATCGAGAAGCCATATTTTGTTAAATAAAAAAGTACTGTTACACTGTTTATTGTAATAGTAAATCTTGTTGGCTTATAATACTGTTATTATTATTATTATTATAATTATTCAGTTGTGCGAAATTAATATTTTTCAATTTATTAACGTAATACAAAAATAAATATATTCAAATTGCTTCCAAGTGGGTAATAGTACATAAGATTTTTAGGGAATATTCATGTCTCATCTATACTCACCAGTGATATTAGTTTCATCCCACCATGACAAGGGCATAACATTTTTTTTTAGTCTATTACAAAAGAAACTATCATTTTTCATAACATCAATGTCAATTGGCATTTAAATTTAAGTGATCAGGAAGAATACAACCCAATCACTCACAATTTCCATAGAGAGATGACATATAAGTTCACTTCTAAGCGAATGATATTTGAAATTCTACAAGTGCTTCCTTGAACTTGTTTTCAGAACAAACCGCCACAGGTCCACAGCAACATCAACTTCCTTTTTCTTGTGAAATTTGTACAGTTGGGGAACGTCGAATCGGAGCTAAGAAAGAGATGGTAGCTTCTCATCAATGCAAGTAGTTCAAAAGCTAAATTACAACGCTATATCTGGAGCACCGAAACCAATAGAAGCAGGTGCATTGAGCTAGCAAAGTGACAGAAACATATAAGTCAATATTAGATACCTCGCACAAAACTTCGGCACTGACCGCATTAAACTCTCGCAAGGACGTTCTTTTGACATGCTGCAGTCACCATAAATCAAGATCGTAGTAAAGCACTGCATTTTTCGCAATATCATGACAAACTGTATGATGTGTCACTTATAATATTTGCTGAAAATAAATTTAGGCAGAATATGGATGCTAGAGACGAATAACATTTAGGTAGAAAATAGATGTTGGAAGCCCTGAACCTCTGTCAGTATCTAGCAAAGTGGTGCAGAAGTGGAGTATAGGCATGCACAGAAAGCACAAACGCCAAAGGCCCACAACAAAGGAGCTAAACTTATACTTGGAACAAGCCGGGAAATGATTACTAGCTAAACAGGGAACTGTGCAGAGAATGAATCAAAAAGGGCAAACAATTTAATTTGGTCATTAAAAAGAAGTAAATTCTCAAAGATTTATGAATCATTAACAAAAATTGCCATGACAAGTGACTGCAATTTGGAAAGCAACATTAACATTCAATTGCAATTCAATGCATACCAAAATACGAAAACAAATTCAAACATAAATCATTCCAGCTTCATGCAAAAATATAAGCTTACGTCTCTTGTTGTGCTCTTGTGTAACGAATAAACTGCTTGAGAAGCAACCTGACATTTTAAAAAAAAAGAAGATATATCAGACAAAAGAAAGTAGCAATTGAGGCCTCCTTGCGACATTTTCACATAGAAACACATTGAGAAGATGTAGTTCACGAGTTACCTTCAAAGCTGTGGAAAGAAATTCCATGTCAGCTCCTTTCTTTCTTGTTCCAAATGGAGGATTCAATACAACAGTATCAGCAATTCCACCTATACAAACGTCACAAACTATGAGTCAACATTTCAATCAATTCAAGTTGTACAGCACTTCAACCGACTTTGCATTCATATGTATACTTCTAATATAAATACTCAAATGTCCAAACTCACATATACAACAGAAAAAATCTTGGTTATCTAACAATTAAGAAGGGTCTTCCAATACTCTCATTCAAGATAAATTCATCACATGTAACAGGGATGTATTAGTCAAAGTATTTGTGTATTTGGTCAAATTCATGCAGAGAAAGAACTACCTCGCCATCTTAAGTGCCTTATATCACATTGGATGAAATCCACGTCTAACTGCAAATACAATTCATCATGAACAGAAAGAAACCATGTCAACATTCATATTGAATCACATAACAACATCAAACTATCTCAATTAGGAGAAGTGTCGCCTCCCCATATAATGGCAAGATAAAAATGAAACTTAAACAAACTTTTGAGCATGCTAACCAACTCATAGTTGGAATTTTCATAAATTCGAAAACATGCACAACTGAAATTAAAGGTTAGAAAAAATAACTGTCCATACAAACCCTCAAAGTCAAAGATTATATGATGATGCTTCGAAACTGCAAGACAGAAAATAATAATATCTAGATTCCTTGCTAGCTTTACAAAGAACACATCTATCATGGGATGCCTTCACGGAGAGATGTTTTCCTTCGTAATACATCTTGATTATCTAAATTATTAAGGGATAAAATCCAATTAACTAATTGTTTTTTGTGGGACTTGTGGTTTCCACACGAGACAGATGCAATGGAGATTCAAAAGAAATATCCCGATCTTCAGCAACGTTAATCCCTAACTGAACTCACTTGACAATCCGGAGAGCTCTAAACAAGGTAACAGAGACTCATCCGATTGAACCTTCTCGAATTGTTACTTTTTAAACAGTTACTGAAAGTTGAGCTCTATCAATAAACATAGATCAATGACACATATCAGCTTATAACCAGCAACGCACATGTAAAACCAGACCTCTAGATCATCTGCATTTGAAGAAGCAATTTCTAAAGATTCAGCATCAATATCAATCCCAATAACATGCCTGATCAAACAAAGCAATCATCAACATCCCGCATGTTTCAAAAAATACAATTCAATCCCAGAGCTGGAATCAGGTAAGTTTAAGATTTATTTACAACAGCACAAACATGACACATAAGCAGAAGCGCAAAAGAGAACCCTATTCACTTACTTTGCACCTAAAAGAGCAGCAGCAAGTCCTAGTGTACCGCAGCCACAACCAAAATCTGCAACAACCTTATCGTTCACATCCCCAAATGAATTCTCCGCCTAATTTTATGCACAAAAAAAAAAAAAACAAAACAAAATCCATATAGAACCATGAGATAACTATACACAATATTAACATAAATGGCAATCAAAATTGCATAAATTCAACATAGGAAGAAAAGGGCATCCGCTAAAAGTAGGAAAAAGGGAAGAATCATAATATAAAGAATCTTTACAGTGTAGAGCAACCGAGATGCAATGTGGGGCCCAGTCGGATATTGTTCCAATTCAATCTGTTTTTTTTATCAAAAGAGACTCCAATACTTTAATTTACACTGATCATATCGTACAGAACGAACAAAATAAACTTGCATTCGAACAAAGAAAACTCCAGAATATGCAGGGAAGTTCAAGACCTTTGGGTTGTCGAACTGTTGCAGAGAACCAAGGTGGCTCTCCAGCTGCTTCAGCTTCATCTTCGGCTGGGGGAAGCTTAAGCGCGTACCCTAGTAGAAATGTTTCGAAATTTTCATGGAGATGTTAGATTTTGTTAAGAAATTTGGAAATCTACAAGAGGAAAAGACAAAGAAAATTGATAATTTAGCAATAAATTATATAATTTTGTTATACAGATGACTAACTTTAAACAATTTATCATTCTAATTTTTTGTATAAAAAAGTCATCCATACTACTTATTCAAACACTACAACAATTGTAATTTGAAGCATAGTTTTTTTTTTATGGCTTGGGCTGACGTAATATCCAGTAAATTATGTCGGTCAGGAAAATCATATGAGCAAGTTTTGTGCTGGCGTGCGACAGGCTCGATCGAAAAAATATTGATATGAAAATCGAACCTGTTATCAAAGATATTCATGTACCGGCTAACTTAATATAATAATATAAATAAATAAAAAATTTTAAAAATAAAGTAAAAAAAAAAATTGTTACGTTTCTAACGTGATTCACGTTCCGGGTCCGCGTTTCTTAAGAAACGCGAACCAAGAACGCGATTCTGACAAATATTTTTTTTTAAAATGAGGAGAGAGAAACGTGGTCCGGGATCGCGTTTCTCTCTCATCCAAGAGGAGAGAGAAACGTGGTCCAAGACCGCTCAAAAATTTTTTTTTTTCGTTTCTCTCTCCTATTTTTTATTTTATTTTTCCTGATTTCGATTTCTCACTCTTGAATCATGTTTTTCTCTCCTCCAATTTTTAATATTTCTTTCTCCTCCATTAATATTTTTAATGTCCGGAGTTGTGAGATAAAAATGTGGGAAATAAATTTTAAAAATATTTAAAATATTTAATGTCTATGATACGTGAATAATATTTTTTTATATATATGTTCTAATTTCTACATATACATTATATTCTAATATACTAAAATTTTTAAAAAACAATTATCAAATATTTGAATAATAAAATTGAATATGATGTAAAATTGTAGACACTTACAACTAAAATAACCTTATAATTTTTTAAATATGATTTTTTTATAAAAAGTTATAATTTTTAAAATATATTTTAACAACTATATTCGTTAGGCAGAATATGAGCTAGTTAATCAAATTATATAGCTTTTATGAGCTAGATATGAACAATTGAATATATATAGCTTTTATGAGCTAGCTATGAACAATTGAATATATATTAAATGTTAATATGACATTTGATTAACTAGCTCATTTTCTGCTTAGCGAATATAGTTGTTAAAAAATATTTTAAAAATTATAACTTTTATAAAAAATCATATTTAAAAAATTATAAGGTTATTTTAGTTGTAAGTGTCTACAACTTTACATCATATTCAATTTTATTATTCAAATATTTGATAATTAATTTTTTTTTTAAATTTTAGTATATTAGAATATAATGTATATGTAGAAATTAGAACATATATATAAAAAACTTTTATTCACATATCATAGACATTAAATATTTTAAATATTTTTAAAATTTATTTTCCACATTTTTATCTCACAACTCTGGACATTAAAAATATTAATGGAGGAGAAAGAAATACTAAAAACTAGAGGAGAGAAAAACATGATTCAAGAGTGAGAGAAATCGAAATCAGGAAAATTAAAATAAAAAATGGGAGAGAGAGAAACAGGAGAGAGAAACGAAAAAAAAAATTTTTTTGAGGAGAGAGAAACGCGGTCCAAGACCACGTTTCTCTCTCCTCTTGGATGAGAGAGAAACGCGGTCCCGGATCACGTTTCTCTCTCCTCATTTTAAAAAAAAATATTTGTCAGAATCGCGTTCTTGGTTCGCGTTTCTTAAGAAACGCAGACCCGGAACGCGAATCATGTTAGAAACGTAACATTTTTTTTTACTTTATTTTTTAAATTTTTTAATATTATTATATTAAATTAGCCTTCATGTACCTATTCCACAAACTCGATTAGTATTGATTCTATACAAACAGTGTTTAATCATTTAAAAGTTGCATAATAATTAGTTTAAATTCGATATTAGTAATAACAAAAAAAAATAAAAATTCAAAGAGATTGAAATATTTAATTTAAACGGAGACAAAATATATTATGTTGTATATAATATTTTTTATCATATAATAATAATAATTTTGGCTGCCCATTCATTGGGATGGCAACGGGGCGAGTTTGAGACGGGTTTGGCCAATCCCAAGACCCGCCCCGCTACACATAAAACCCATACCCGCCCCGCCCCGCTTAGATCGGTCGGGTTCGCGGGTTTACCCGCCCCGCCCCGCCCCGCAAACAATTTTTTTTTTATAAAAAAAAATTTGGTAGAAATTAATTTTGAAACACAAAAATTGAGTTTTGAGATTGAATTTAATGTTTTCCTCTAGTAAATATTTATAATAAGCATCGTAAAACTATCTTTAAACTATCAAATATTTATTATTTAGTTTTTATTCCATTCAAAATGTTCAACTTCTTTACCATAAACACATGAATTTTGATATGAAATTAAACAATAACACATTATTGTGCAATCAAAGAAGTGAAATGTATATTCAATATTAATTTTTTTTTTTAAAAAAATTAAAAATGCATAGCGGGGCGGGTGCGGGGCGGGTTCGGCCAATCCCAGGTTCTGCCCCGCCCGCTTCCAAACCCGGTTGAAGCGGGTTTGGACCCGCCCCGGCGGGTCGGGTTCAATACGGGTCCGGGTTTGGACCCGCCCCATTACCATCCCTAGTTCCCTACCCATTCATATAAAATATAACATCCCCATGCTCCAAATCAAAATGCATGAAGTCTTTCGAGAAAATTTCTAATAAACATTCAAGAACTCAGAGCCTAGCCTTTTGCCGTTTGAATCACAATGTAGCGACACGCAGTTCACCATTTGATGATCTTCAAAACAATTCTGCCACCCTCCCGTCTCGCCAACCAATCCACCGTGCCAAAGAAATTGCTCTCCTGGTATCAAACTCTACAAATCTGAAACAACTTCGCCAGGTTTTTGGCCATGTGATTCGCACCCATTTTATGGAATTGTACCCGGATTCATTCCATTATAACAACATCAGTAGAACCTACGGGAGATTAGAATCATACACAGAAGCATTACATGTTTACATAATGATGTGTCGTGCTGGCATTTCGCCTGACCAATTTTCACTACCTATTGTTTTGAAAGCTGCGAGCCAAAGTTTGGATATTGAGTTTGCAAGACAAGTGCATGGGATTGCAGTGAAGGTTGGGCTGGAAACTGACATGTATTGTGAGAGCGGGTTGATCAATGTGTACTGTAAGGCGGGTGATTTTGAAAATGCCCGCACTGTGTTTGTGAATAACACTGACAGAAAACTGGGGTCTTGGAATGCTATTATAGGAGGGTTATCGCAAGGTGGGCGTGTAAAGGATGCCATACAGATGTTTGTGGAAATGAAACAAAGTGGGTTTAAGCCTGATGATGTGACTATGGTTAGTGTCACTTCGGCCTGCGGTAATCTGGGTAACTTGAATTTAGCTCAACAGTTACACAAATTTGTGTTTCAGGTAAAAGATTTCGTAAACTCTGACCTTCTTATGATGAATTCACTTATAGATATGTATGGAAAATGTGGTCGAATGGACTTGGCTCGTACGATTTTCAGTGAAATGGAGGAGAAGAATGTATCCTCATGGACTTCTCTAATTGTTGGCTATTCTACGCACGGGCATGTGAGTGATGCCCTCGAGTGTTTCCGCCATATGACAGAAGCTGGAATTAGGCCGAATCACGTCACTTTTGTTGGAGTTTTGAGTGCTTGTGTGCACGGGGGATTGGTCCAAGCAGGGAAACATTATTTCAATATAATGACGAAGATTTATGGGATTCGTCCTCTGTTACCTCACTACGGGTGCATGGTGGATTTGCTCGGCCGTGCAGGACTTCTCGATGAGGCCAAGTCTATGGTGGAGCAGATGCCGATGAAAGCTAATGTCGTGATATGGGGGAGTATGATGGGTGCATGTGAAAAGTATGGAGATGTGAAGATGGGGGAATGTGTGAGCAAACATTTGGTGGAGTTGGAGCCACAAAATGATGGGGTATTTGTGGCTTTGTCGAATATATATGCCAGCCATTATATGTGGGAAGAAGTGGAGCGGATGAGGGAAATTATGAAGCAGAGAAAACTGGCTAAGATTCCTGCTTACAGCTTGCCTGACGGTTCATACTGAAATCTTATGTTAATTAGAGTTAGTAGGGGATATCGCATATAGTGTAGGAGGATCAATATAGCTGACCCCGCTAAGTTAAGTAAATGCTTGATTGTTATCTTTGGTGCTCAAGCGCTATTAATCAAGTTTGGCCGATGATGAACTCAATAAGTTTTCCAAATTTTAGCTCGAAATGACCCGAATTTATGAATTGTTGTTACAGCAGTATAATATTAATAATATAGTCATCTATGTTGCATCGATACTCCAAAAAATTTCACGGTCAAGTATCGGATACTTCTGGGATACGGATACGCGTAGATACGGCACCGATACGTATCGGATACGCCATGTGGCGTATCCGAGGACAAAAAATAAGTTTTTATTTCGGATACCTTTCGGATACGGTCAAGATACGCCGCTGACCGTATCCGATACGGGTAAGATACGGGAATTTTTGGAATTTTTTTAAAAAATAGGGTTGAAACTGTAATTAAAATTAAATTATTTAACTAAATCCCTATTTCCTAACCACTTTAATGTGTTTATGTCGATTATATGCTTGAAATTTTTAGATGTCATGGATTAATATTTTAACATTTGTCAGTGAAATTGGTGAGTTTGCAACTTTATTATGATTTCTAATGTTTTTAATGTTAATTATATGCTTGCAACTTGATTTCTTACAAATATTATTTATTATATATTTATATATATATATAAATAAATTAATAAACTTTGCCGTATCCGGACGTATCGTATCCTATAAATTTCAAAAATCTCGTGCGATCGTACCCGTATCTGCGTATCCACGTATCCGCGTATCCGTATCCGTGCAACATAGATAGTCATGAATGGAAAGTTAATTGCTACCCAAAGGGTGCTACTATTTGGGTAGCATCCATGATTGATCTGACCTGTTTGATGCTATCAGGTCGATAGGACCCACCACTCACTCGCTAGCATGGAACTAGTCGTCAACTAGTCATGAATAAATGATGAGCATTCTCTCGAATTAGCTTGATACTAAAGTTGAATTGTAGGCCCCTCGCATTAATCTCACATTAGCATGCAATTAATACATTTAATTGTGATCAATAATCAATCAATAAATATTCCGGCTAATTTAATTTAAATTTTTTTTTTATAAAACAAATATTAATCAGACACACTGGGGCCCTCCTAAAACCAAGACTGACCACTTGATGATGTATAAATATATTTGAGCCGGAATTTATTAAATCAAACAACAAACAGACAGCATCTCGACTATAAATATCAGAATCCAATATCACAATCCTAAGCAAATGATGACAGGCCCACTATCGCCAAAGTAAATGCTTTCCACCATAAATAAAATTTGACATACCTGACGAGATGCTGATCAATATCACATAAACACAACATAGACATAAACATTGTAAGGACCCTAATCCTTAAGTGCGGAATCAAGGCATAATAGAGCTAATATAAATGATCAGAGTGAGAAATAACGTGTTGAGTCTATGAGCTTAAGCATTACATGCCAAAATAAGGACTACCAAATGGATTAATTACATTCCAATCAATGAATGTTCAATTATAGTTTTATACTACTCCTAGAGTAGATACTATCCAAATAATCCTGTCCTTCAAGTCTCAAAAGCATCCTCAAAAGCTCACCATCTCAACCCGTCTAGCCCTTCTATCATGCCAAACGTGTACATACAAGGACAACCCCCAAACATGAGCAATAATAATCATTCATATTCAATACAATATGAAGATAAAGCGTAAATGCATAATCATAATAAAACACTTCCTGTTTTCCCATGCATTTCAAACGCTTCCCGTTTGGTTGTCCCTGTACCATAACTCATGAGTATAATCAACAGATTATTTTTAATGGTCAAAACATGTCATGACATATACCAGCTCATCAATACCAAATACTGATCACCAATCCCTAGTCTGTCCATCACAATGTATTTTAATGCCCCTCGCTTATTTACATATAGGCGGCATAGGATAACCTCGCTTCAATGGACTGCGGGACTCCCACCCCTCGCCTCTCATTGAGCGGCAAATACCCTTTCCTCGCCCTATATGATAACCACGCTCAAATGTGACATGCGGCGCTCCCACCCCTCGCTTCACATTTAGCGGAACCAAACCAAATAGCGGCAATCATTAAAATCATCAAGGGATGACCACGACTCATGGGATATGCACCAATAATCATATGCATCTATAAACATCATGTATTTGCATCCACAATGCAATACCACATATATACTTGCATCCACAATGCATAACAATAAGTATATAAGATACATGTACCGTTGGGGTGCCCGTACGTCCACTACGTACCTTTCCAAAAATGTAGGATGTGGTAGGACTTCAATTCCTTGGCTGTGTTGCCACCTGGGTTGGTTCTACATATTCACACAAATCAATATTAGAACCCAATAATAGTCCAATACCAAAAATCCTACAAAAATAACCAAAAACACCATTTTTGGTGTCTCGCGATCGATCGCCATAAAGCCCCGATCGATCGCGAGACCTCACTGTCTCGGGCAACAAATTTAAACAATTCGCGATCGATCGCGGAGCTTGCGCCGATCGATCGCGGCCTCGCCGATCGATCGCGCCAAACTCGCGATCGATCGCTGAAGCTCACTGCCTCAGCTCTGTTGCTCGCGATCGATCGCGAGAAGGCGCCGATCGATCGCCGAGCTCTGGGCATGCGGGGTTTGGGCACTATTCACCCATCTTCAACCCCAACTCATACATACCCACATACACCAACATCAACCAAACCCAACAACTCAAAACCAACAATAAACATCTACCAAAAACTCATATATTTAACATCCAACCAAAAAAATACCAAGACCACAACAACCCAACACAAACCCATTTTAAAATCCCTCAAACCATATCAAACTTAAACAAAACACAACAAAAATAACCATGAGGTACCCATACCTCTTGGGGATCTCAAATCACCCAACAATCTCCACAAAACAAGATTTTTGAAAGGTTTCTCTTCACCCCCAAGCTTGAGCTCGAAAATTGGAAGGAGGAAGGGTTTGTGGATTTGATTTTGGTAAAGTTAAAAAGTGATGGATGGTAAGGTGTGGGGTTATAAAAGGGGATATAAAGTTGGGTTAATTAAAATATATACCAAAAGAATTTCATGGTGTATAAAACACCCCAACATGATATTTTCCAAAGCATTAACTCAAAATGCACCAAAATATCAATTAAAACACATGATTTCCACAAATTGCTAACCAAGGCAAATAAATCATGTTCCCAACCATAATTCCCAACATGCACCCTGAAATGCTACCCCGGGTCACTCTAACATGTGACTAAGCATTTCCGCATAATAATTCCAATACATAATTAATTACCACCATAATTAATCATATAAACACAATTAATGCACCAAATTGCAATTAACCATTTCGGGGATATCACAAACATACAATCTCTTAAACATATTGGACATCAAAATTTATTCTTCCAGTAATATCAAACACTAGAAACTAGTGGGCTATACCCTATATCCCGTCGTTAGTCTAACTCTGACCCCGTCCACTAGTACCAGTCCTGTCACCTGAAAAACAAAACCCATCAAAGGGTGAGCTAACGCCCAGTACGTTCTTACCAAAATACCAACAGAAATTATACAGATCGTAAACATCTCATCCATATAACTCAACAGTTTAACAATAATAATACATTGTTCCGTTACCTCGGAACTAATCATGTCAAACCAGAAAACTATAATATAATACAAACGATGTCCAATATTACATCATATCATCACATCATCTATATATGAAATGCATCGCAATGCATTCACTATCATCAGACCAGATATGTCATCCACTGGCCTACATCAAGGACTCGTCAGTCCAGGACTCGTCAGTCCATATCATCCATATATATGATATCAGGACCAGAAATTTCATCCACTCTGGCCCAAATCCTGGACTCATTAGTCCACATCAACCACATCTAGAACATTTATCCAATCATCAATCCATATATAAAATATACACCAATATTCACATCCTCTTTATATCTCACCTCGTCATATAACATAATATCATTATTCTATCTCAACTCATCATCCCATCACATATAAAAAAAAATTTAAATTAAGTTAGCCGGAATATTTATTGATTGATTATTGATCGCGATTAAATGTATTAATTGCATGCTAATGTGAGATTAATGCGAGGGGCCCTACACTTAGGTGGTATCAGAGCATAGAACCGTCCTGAGACTACCCTGAGGGAGTAGATGATGTTTTATTTGCGCATGTTTATGATACTATGATGAAATGTGAAAATGATGTGATATTGTATGCCAATGTGCGAAGTAGGTGATTGCAATATTTATATTCTAAATGTTGTAGTTGTATTGGTTGTTATTGTTGTGCAGCTATGGAAAATAATCCTAAGGAACTGGCTTTTGATCCAATGGAAGAGGAAGTGGCTAGTGTGTATAGATCACCGATTGAGGCTATGCAGGCCAAGAGCAAGCGGAGGCATGGTTAGAACGCGTTGAGCAGTTATTTGGTACAGCGGCTTGTCACCCTTCGTGCTGGCTAAGATTAGCTGAACATTTGATGGCCCAAAAAGCTAATAGATGGTGGACTGCTGCTAAAGCAGGATTGGGACGTAGTGGACAACCGGTAACATGGGCAACTTTTCGAAAATTATTTCTGGATCGTTTCTTTTCTACTGCAGAGAAAGAAGCTCGACGTGCTGAAATGATACATCTTAAACAAGGAAATATGTCTGTCGATGATTATACTACCAGATTCACTACATTGCTGCCATATGTTCCTTATATTGCTGAGACCGAGGAATCAATGATGAGTCATTATCTCCAAGGCTTGAGACCTGAAATATATGATCGAGTTATTACTGTAAAGGCCACCTCTTATGATGAACTGTTAGACAGGGCACAACGAGCAGAGACTGGATGGCGATCATATCAGCAAACTTCAGTAGCAGTTAGGCCATCAAGTCGGGATAGTGACAGAGGGAGAGGACATACTGGTAGTCCGCGTCCACAGGGACAAAGTTTTAAAAGATTTGGATCATCATCATCTTCTTCTGGGGATAGTTCAAGTCGGGCACCTCGTCCAGAATTGAGTAGAGGAAGTGGCGGATCACAATGGTTATGTTTTAGATGTGGGGGACCACATCATGCATCAAATTGTTCATATAAAGACAAAGAATGTTTTACTTGTCATCGTATAGGCCACAAAGCTACACATTGTTATCAGAGAACTGGTCTTCAGACATATCAGGAAGCCGAATCAGTAGTGGGACTCGATATGACAATAGAATAGCGCCATCAGAAGCATCAGTGCAACAACCGATGCAGGGGACTTCACGGGGGCGTGGGAGAGGATATCAGAGTCAGGGGCAGCCTCGTCCCTCAGCCCCAGGTCGTGTATTTGCTCTGACTCAGGAGCAAGCAGAGGAGGCTCGAGATGATGTGATTGCAGGTACTTGTATTTTCAGCAATGTTGATGCATATATTTTGATAGATACTGGAGCCTCACATTCTTTCATATCCTGTAACTTTATTGAGTTGAATGATGTTTCTACATGTCCTTTATCTACCTTATTATTTGTTTCGACTCCTATGGGGACTAGTGTGATATCATATCGAGTAGCTAAAGAATGTGTGTTAAACTTTGAGGGTAACACAATGACAGTTGATTTGATAGTACTTGAAATGTCCGACTTTGATATTATTCTGGGTATAGACGCTCTAAAGAAATATAGGGCCAGGGTGGATTGTGATCAGAGAATAGTGAAATTCCGATCTGAAATGGGTGGTCAGTGGACTTTTTATGGTAAGGGTGCTCGCAACCGCGTTCCTCTGATATCAGCAGTAAAAATGAGGAGATTGTTGGATCGTGGAGCCGAAGGTTATTTGATTTATGCAGTTAATGTGACCGGGAAAGAAAAAGAGAAAACAGTGGCTGATATACCTGTAGTAGCAGACTTTGTTGATGTATTCCCTGATGAGATTCCTGGTTTTCCTCCAGTCCGGGAGGTAGAGTTTGGCATTGAATTGATGGCTGATACAGCTCCTATATCTTGAGCCCCATACAGAATGGCACCTGTAGAATTGAAGGAATTAAAGATACAATTACAGGATCTACTAGATAAGGGATACATTCGACCTAGTGTATCACCTTGGGGTGCTCCTGTGTTATTTGTCAAGAAAAAGGATGGAACAATGAGATTATGTATTGATTATCGACAGATAAACAAGGTGACGATCAAAAATAAGTATCCATTACCTCGTATTGATGACTTGTTCGATCAGTTACAGGGATCAGCTATATATTCAAAAATTGATTTACGATCAGGGTATCACCAGTTGAGGGTAAGAGAAGGAGATGTGCCCAAAACAGGTTTTCGAACACGGTATGGACATTATGAATTTCTTGTTATGCCTTTCGGGTTTGACTAATGCTCCTGCTGTATTATGGATTTGATGAATAGAATCTTCAAACCGTTCTTAGACAGATTTGTAATTGTATTTATTGATGATATTTTGATATACTCACGAAACGAGATAGAACATGCAGACCATTTGAGAACAGTCCTGCAGGTTTTACGGGAAAAACAATTGTATGCCAAATTGAGTAAATGTGAGTTCTGGTTGAATAAAGTAGTATTTCTTGGCCATGTTATCTCTCGAGACGGTATATCTGTTGATCCCAGCAAGGTAGAAGCAGTGTTGAAATGGGCAGCACCTACTTCAGTACCTGAAATTCGGAGTTTTCTTGGGATGGCTGGTTACTACAGAAGGTTTATTGAGGGATTTTCAAAGATTACTCGACCTCTGACTACATTGACAAAGAAAGATATCAAGTTTGTGTGGACTCCTGAGTGTGAGGCTAGCTTTCAGGAGTTGAAGACGAGATTGACGACAGCTCCCATTCTTGCTATCCTTTCTGATACAGGTGGTTATGTTGTGTATACTGACGCTTCTTTTCATGGTTTGGGTTGTGTTTTGATGCAACACAAGCATGTGATTGCATACGCTTCAAGACAATTGAAGCCACATGAACTGAAATACCCTGTACATGATTTGGAACTTGCGGCCATTGTATTCGCCCTTAAGATCTGGAGGCATTATCTATACGGTGAGACGTTTGATATTTATACTGATCATAAAAGTTTGAAGTATTTATTCACACAGGCTGAGTTGAATATGAGACAGAGACGGTGGCTAGATCTATTGAAAGATTATGATTGTGAAATTAGATATCACCCAGGCCACTCCAATTATATTGCGGATGCATTGAGTAGACAAGTTTGTCAGAAGGCAGTTATTTCTTGTCAGATGTCTATTTTGATTGTTGACTGTTGTACCTCTGGGTATAACTTTGATATATCTCGTAGCCCTGTTAGAGTAAATACTATACAGGTTGAACCAGAGTTGATTTCTCGTATCCGAGAGACACAGAAATCTGATCCTGAGATTCAGAGGTGGAGACGATTGGTGACAGAGGGAAACAAATCTGGTTTTCATATTGCTGAGGATGACACTCTTCGATTACATATGAGATTAGTGGTTCCTGATGATTCTGATTTGAGGGGTGAAATATTACAGCAAGCACATTGCAGTCGTTTCAGTATTCATCCTGGAGGTAAAAAGATGTACCATGATCTTCGTACTCATTATTGGTGGAAAAGAATGAAGACTGACGTTGTTAAATTCGTGAAAAGATGTTTAATATGTCAACAGGTGAAAGCAGAAAAATTAAATCCTGGAGGCTTAGTGCAGAGTCTTGATGTGCCAGAGTGGAAATGGGAGCACATAACGATGGACTTCGTTACTCATTTACCACGTACCCCAAGGGGACATGATGCAATTTGGGTCATTGTAGATAGACTGACAAAGACATCACATTTTATACCCTACAGCAGGACATTCAAATTGGACAAGATGGTGGAAATTTATATCCGGGAGATACTAAGATTACATGGTGTTCCAAAGTCAATAGTTTCAGATCGTGACCCTCGATTTGCTTCTGGTTTTTGGCGGGAATTCCAAGATGCTCTGGGAACTCGATTGAGGATGAGTACTGCATACCATCCACAGACCGATGGGCAATCTGAACGCACTATTCAAATTTTAGAAGATTTGTTGAGAGCTTGTGTGATGTATTCCATTCCTAGTTTTTTTTTATTTTTTAATCGACACTTTCTTTAGTTTTAATTTCTTATATTGATTATTACCAACACTAAGACAAGTCAAAGCAATTATACTCATTCCATTTGCCATGTCATACATTTCACTATCTCTTTTTTTTTTTTTTTTTAACTACCATCACAGTCAACCTTGTCTTCCCAACATCAAAAATAAAGCTGTCGAGTTTTAACCCAACAAATGTTTCAATTGCTAAACGAATCGAAGGTAATAGAAATTAATGTAGATAGTCTTCAATTAATCTAATTCTTCCATATTTTATTTGACAAGCATCTCAATCCAAAAATTAGCTGAATCCCTCAAGTTCTCACAGATATACTTCGCAGAACTCATTGAAATTTAAAGAATTATGAGCTACACATAAATAACTACATAAACCCCCCAATTAACCAAATTAGCAGAAATCCCTGTCAATTTCGCACTAAACCACAGTTATTACTAAAATTTAAAATTTTAGTATCAATAGATAGAACTCACCTCCTGGTTTCCAAATATATAATTGATTCGATAAATTATCGACCTAGTATGACGGAATTAATTTTTTTTTTGAAGCCTCGTCTCTTTTCTTCTTTCCTCATTTCCCTTCTTCGTGTTTGGAGTTTATCTTCTTCTGATAAGAATGATTTTTATCTTCAGTATAAATTATAAACCTAATACCTAAGAAGACACGTGTGTGTCCCCAAGTACCACCAACGTTTTCTTTATCAACTTTGTTTTTTTTTTTGTTTTTAAATTTAATTATTAAAAATACATTTAGTGCATAAATTTGTACGCTTTTCTAATAACATTTAATTTTTAATTACTTTAATCTTTTCTTCATTACCTTCTATCTTTACGGGTGTTACAGAATGGTGATTGTTGCCTCGGATTTTGGTAGGGTAGACGTGTATTTCATCCGAGCACCAAACAATATACAAAAAGTAAATGAGACTAGATTTTTTACGTGGAAAACCCCAAAAGATGGGGAAAAACCACGGGACCTAGTCCGGTATAAATTTCACTATAAACAAGTATGTGATTTACAGTGCTCTTTACAAGAAATGAGCTAAGAAATGAAAATGGTGAAGGGGGAAGACCTCGGCTGCTGCTTGTTCTTGAGGAGGAATGAGACATGCTCTCCCCCCCCCCCCCCCCCCCCCCCCCCCCCCCCCCAAGAAAGAGGTGTTGGCCTTCCCCATGCCCTCTCAACCCTCCTGCCTGCTCTCTCCTGAAAATCTCTCTTTGCTTGGTGAGAGTTATCTGGTATTTATATGAGAATGGAGGAGACAACCTGTAACTACCTACCCAAGGTCTAGGGGACATTGTCTGATGCTGAAGGTAAGGGTCAGAATCCTAGTGCTGGGGACCACAGACAACTATTGCACTCTTTGTACGATTTCTGCAGCTTTTAAGATATCATCCGTGTACGGAGATATGTTCTGTGCCTCTGATTTATGAGATCACTCCTCAGGTGTAGATCTCCTGGAGGCCGACCTGGGGGTGGCCGAGGTGGAGGTCATCCTCGAGGCCGACCTGGGGTGGCCAAGGTGGAAGTCATCCTCGAGGCCGACCTGGGGTGGCCAAGGTGGAAGTCATCCACGCGGCCGAGCTGGAGGGCATCCTCGTGACCGACCTGGGGTGGCCAAGGTGGAAATCATCTCGAGGCCGAGCTGGAGGGCATCCTCGTGGCCGACCTGAGGTGGCCAGGGTGGAATCTTCCCGAGGCCGAGCTGGAGGTCATCCTCGTGGCCGACCTGAGGTGGCCAGGGTGGAGATCTTCCCGAGGCCGAGCTGGAGGTCATCCTCGTGGCCGACCTGGGGTGGCCAGGATGGAGATCTTCCCGAGGCCGAGCTTGAGGTCATCCTCGTGGCCGACCTGGGGTGGCCAGGGTGGAGATCTTCCTGAGGCCGACCTGGGGGTGGCCATGGTAGAGGTCTCGTCCGAGTCAGGTCTTGCACAGTCCATACTTTTACCATGGTAACACCAGTATCCCCCCTCTAGTCGAGCTAGTGTAACGCTGTCCCGATTGTTCGGGTATTTTGGCAAGACCTGATCTGTTACTTGTGCAGGGATGACCTGCAATAACAATTGTCTGAACTCCAAAGATAATAAACCGAGCATATAATGCCCTCGCGACATGAGCTCCATAAATAATGAATTGGACACATACATCACGTTTGTCTTGAACTCCAGAAATAATAAACTGAGGACATAAAGTCTCTCGACCTGAGCTCCAATATAATAAATATGAGCGGATAATGCTTTCCCGACCTGAGCTCCAGAAATAATAAATGTGAGCAGATAATGTACTCCCGACCTGAGCTCCGGAAATAATAAATATGAGCAGATAGTGCTCTCCCGGCCTGAGCTCCGGAAATAATAAGTATGAGCCGATAATGCTCTCCTGACCTGAGCTCCAGAAATAATAAATGTGAGCCGATAATGCTTTCCCGACCTGAGCTCCAGAAATAATAAATGTGAGCCGATAATGCTCCGACCTGAGCTCCGGAAATAATAAATATGAGCAGATAGTGCTCTCCCGACCTGAGCTCCAGAAATAATAAATGTGAGCGGATAATGCTTTCCCGACCTGAGCTCCGGAAATAATAAATATGAGCAGATAGTGCTCTCCCGACCTGAGCTCCATAAATAATAAATGTGAGCCGATACTGCTCTCACAACCTGAGCTCCGGAAATAATAAATATGAGCCGATAATGCTCTCCTGACCTGAGCTCCGGAAATAATAATCCGAACATATGGCGGACCTGTGCTTTTAATCGGTGCCAGGGCCTCATACACCTGGGCTTAAGCATGCAGGGCGGACCTGTGCTTTAATTGGTGCCAGGGCCTCATACACCTGGGCTTAAGCATGCAGGGCGGACCTGTGCTTTTAATTGGTGTCAGGGCCTCATACACCTGGGCTTAAGTATGCAGGGCGGACCTGTGCTTTTAATTGGTGCCAGGGCCTCATACACCTGGGCTTAAGCATGCAGGGCGGACCTGTGCTTTTAATTGGTGCCAGGGCCTCATACACCTGGGCTTTAGTGACTGGGATGACCTGCACTTTTAATTGGTGCTAGGGCCTCATACACCTGAGCTTTAGTGACAGGGCTGACCTGCACTTTTAATTGGTGCCAGGGCCTCATACACCTGGGCTTTAGTGACAGGGATGACCTGCACTTTTAATTGGTGCCAGTGCCTCATACACCTGGGCTTTGTGACAGGGATGACCTGCACTTTTAATTGGTGTCAGAGCCTCATACACCTGGGCTTTAGTGACAGGGATGGCCTGCACTTTTAATTGGTGCCAGGGCCTCATACACCTGGGCTTTAGTGACAGGGCTGACCTACACTTTTAATTGGTGCCAGGGCCTCATACACCTGGGCTTTAGTGACAGGGATGACCTGCACTTTTAATTGGTGTCAGGGCCTCATACACCTGGGCTTTAGTGACAGGGATGGCCTGCACTTTTAATTGGTGACAGTGCCTCATATACCTGGGCTTTGTGACAGGGATGACCTGCACTTTTAATTGGTGCAAGTGCATCATACACCTGGGCTGTAGTGACATGGATGACCTGCACTTTTAATTGGTGTCAGGGCCTCATACACCTGGGCTTTAGTGACAGGGATGACCTGCACTTTTAATTGGTGTCAGGGCCTCATACATCTGGGCTTTAGTGACAGGGATGACCTGCACTTTTAATTGGTGCCAGGGCCTCATACACTGGGCTTTGTGACAGGGATGACATGCACTTTTAATTGGTGCCAGGGCCTCATACACCTGGGCTTTAGTGACAGGGATGACCTGCACTTTTAATTGGTGCCAGGGCCTCATACACCTGGGCTTTAGTGACAGGGATGACCTGCACTTTTAATTGGTGCCAGGGCCTCATACACATGGGCTTTAGTGACAGGGATGACCTGCACTTTTAATTGGTGCCAGGGCCTCATACACCTGGGCTTACTTCGAATATCCCATCCGAACTCCCAATCATCACACCATCCGAATAAGTTCATCCAAAGTCCAAAACAAATAAAGATCCCGAGCTGATGAATAAAGCCTTATTGCGAGATCGCATGCCTGCTGATATAAATAGGGGCTTGCTGCAAGATTGCATGCCTGAGCTGTAATAATAGGGGCTTACTGCGAGATTGCATGCCCGAGCTGAACTCCTGAATAGGGGCTTACTGCGAGGTTGCATGCCCGAGCTGATCCTCAATCCGAGCTGATGTGGGGCTTACTGCGAGATTGCATGCCCGAGCTCGATATAATAGGGCATTACTGCTAGATTGCATGCTCGAGCTGGTGATCCTGTCCTGAAATAATAATAAAATAGCACTACGCAAATATATATGTACGAAACTCAAATATCAGTTGGACAGGAAAAACCATAATTAAGGCATAGAGATTAAGCGCCCAAGTTGAGTTTTATTGATGAGGTCTAGCTGATGGCGGAGGTGGCCGAGCTGATGTGGATGAGGCCGAGCTGGCATGGATGAGGCCGAGCTGGCATGGAAGAGGCCAAACTGGGCGAGGTTTCCGAGTTGAGGCCGAGCTGGGCCCGAGTTGACCGAGCTTGGGCCGATGAGGCGAGCTCACTGTAGAGGCCGAGCTGATGTGGATGAGGCCGAGCTGGCATGGATGAGGCAGAACTCACTGTTAAGGCCAAGATGGGGCCGAGGTGGCCGAGCTGAGATGGCTCGACGTGAGGTATTGATTTGATCTGTCACTCTTAATCAGCTCCAATCCTGCAACAACAGCTCTTAATGCCCCAAAAACAAAATGCTAAAGCAGCCCCATTCTACAAAAATTGTGGTCGGCCAGGGGGAAGAGGTATCACCAGAGATCTGAGGCCAGATGTATCATCTCGAGAATCATTACACTGGCGTTTCTTTGAGTGCAACCCAAAAACATAGCAACTTTCATACAAGGCTGCACCCCAATAACCAAAACCTTTCCCCCTTTTATCAAACCCGTCGCCGCCGCTTACCAAAAGTTTTTTTTTCCAGAACTTAGAAAACCCATCTCCCAACAGAGATGCAACCCTCAAACCATCATTCTCCTTCCCATATCTCAACGTCTTGAGCTCACGTTCCCACAGACGGCGCCAATTTGTTGCCTCGGATTTTGGTAGGGTAGACGTGTATTTCATCCGAGCACCAAACAATATACAAAAAGTAAATGAGACCAGATTTTTTACGTGGAAAACCCCAAAAGATGGGGAAAAACCACGGGACCTAGTCCGGTATAAATTTCACTATAAACAAGTGTGTGATTTACAGTGTTCTTTACAAGAAATGAGCTAAGAAATGAAAATGGTGAAGGGGGAAGACCTCGGCTGCTGCTTGTTCTTGAGGAGGAAGGAGACATGCTCTCTTCCCCCCCCCCCCCCCCCCCCCCCCCCCCCCCCCCCAAGAAAGAGGTGTTGGCCTTCCCCATGCCCTCTCAACCCTCCTGCCTGCTCTCTCCTAAAAATCTCTCTTTGCTTGGTGAGAGTTATCTGGTATTTATATGAGAATGGAGGACAACCTGTAACTACCTACCCAAGGTCTAGGGGACATTATCTGATGCTGAAGGTAGGGGTCAGAGTCCTAGTGCTGGGGACCACAGACAACTATTGCACTCTTTGTACGATTTCTGCAGCTTTTAAGATATTATCCGTGTACGGAGATATGTTCTGTGCCTCTGATTTATGAGATCACTCCTCAGGTGTAGATCTTCCTGGAGGCCGACCTGGGGGTGGCCGAGGTGGAGGTCATCCTCGAGGCCGACCTGGGGTGGCCAAGGTGGAAGTCATCCTCGAGGCCGACCTGGGGTGGCCAAGGTGGAAGTCATCCACGCGGCCGAGCTGGAGGGCATCCTCGTGACCGACCTGGGGTGGCCAAGGTGGGAATCATCTCGAGGCCGAGCTGGAGGTCATCCTCGTGGCCTACGTGAGGTGGCCAGGGTGGAATCTTCCCGAGGCCGAGCTGGAGGTCATCCTCGTGGCCGACCTGAGGTGGCCAGGGTGGAGATCTTCCCGAGGCCGAGCTGGAGGTCATCCTCGTGGCCGACCTGGGGTGGCCAGGGTGGAGATCTTCCCGAGGCCGAGCTTGAGGTCATCCTCGTGGCCGACCTGGGGTGGCCAGGGTGGAGATCTTCCTGAGGCCGACCTGGGGGTGGCCATGGTAGAGGTCTCGCCCAAGTCAGGTCTTGCACAGTCCATACTTTTACCAGGGTAACAGTGATAAAAAGGATAAATACTTGAATATATTTGGTTTGGGTCCCAATTATGGATCAACTCAATATAAATTTGTATATTAGTTTATGTAGGTATTGTCGTTTTATACTAAATTGGTGTATAAATCAAGCTCAAACCAACTACTTTTTTCCCATATAAAGTAGCTTGGAGGAGAGACTATACTAAAATTGATGTTATAAATTTGGCTACTTAACTTCGTCATAAATTGGGCTTGGTTGACTCGAATCCAGGACCTTGAGCTTAGGTAATTTGATACCTTTCCAACTAGGCTACATAACTTCGTCATAAATTGGGCCTGGTTGGAGTCCCATTTAATCACAACCCAATGAAGCATATCATGAATATGTTCGTCGTTTAGTGGAGTTACGGACAAGTCAGGGTGGATAATTATCTTTTCGATTTAGAAGTTTTTTTTTAAAAAAAAACTCTGAATATTTTAATTTTTGCTTGATATTGTGTTTTTGCACCATTTCAAAACAATTATGAAATTATCATTGAAAATTTTGCATACCAAAATTAGTATAAAAGAAGATATAAAAAAAAAACTAGAATGCTTATTTTATTATTGAATTGTGCAAATTTCATAAATAACACATAGAGACCTATTCATTATTTTCCCTAGCCATCACTTACGCAGGATTGGTATCTCTGTCACAGAATTTTGATGCTATCCTAGCACTCCATGTAGACTATTCTACATGAATTTCATGTGGAGGACTGGATTGTCCCTAAGGGTATACTCTTAAAGGCAACATCGACATTACCCATGGGACATACTTTGTTAAATTTTCACCATATTGTTTTGGATCATCCAATATATCTTTAATAATGTTGGAATATATTACAGTAAATAATCAGGTATTCGATATACCTAATTACAGCGGAAGATAATCTCAGATCTTTGCCCTCGTCTATTAGCATCGATCGTTGAACAGCCCCTCGTTGGTTGGTAGATTACTACTAGAGTAATCTACTATAATGTCACACTTTAACCCATTGGAATCTCTGGTGATAATCAAGAGGGGCTCCTTGTGATATGAACGAGAGAATATCGTCTATACTTGTAATGCCTCGCTACCTTAAGTGTGTATTACGTGCAATAAGAGAGCTAAACATCATTCATCAGAGTATAAAGGTTCATGTTGATGCCTTGAGCTTAAAGATTACAATGCCAAAATTAAATTTCCAAAAAGGAATTAATTACATTCCCACAAATGAATGTAAAATTATAGATTTACTCTATCATGCGTAGAAACTATACAAAATAATGCATGATATACCAATAGCACTCCTCACACAGCTCACCACATCAACCATGTCCTTAGCTCTCCATGCCAAAAGCACCTACATGAACAACCCAACCATGAGCATATAATAATCCATATTCATCACAATATGATTATAATGTAAAATGTATAAACTGTAATTACGCAGCACTTTCTGTATTCAATGCATTTAATATGCTCCCTTGGTTGTCCCTATACCACAACTCATATTCATAATCATCAGATTATAATATAGTTAATAAATGTCATGACCATATAACCGCTTTCCATCCATACCAAAACCAATCCCTAGTCTTGTTATAACAGTGTATTTTAATACACCTCGCTTGTCATGACCGCGGCACTAATACCCCTCGCTTCGACATCAGCGGCATCGAATATCCTCGTTTTAATGTGACAGCGGCATGTACCATCGCTTCAACATATTAGCAGTAAATATTCTTTCCTCGCTACGATATGACAGCGGCAAGTATTATATCATCGCTTCAAATGACAGCGGCAAAGCATTTAAAACCATCACTCGAATATAACAACGACTCATGGGATGTGCACCAAGCAACCAACATATATATATGCAACCACAATGCATAATCCAATATGTATATGCAACCATAATGCATAATCCAATGTGTATATACAACCACAATGCATAATCCAATATGTATATGCAACCATAATGCATAATCCAATATGTATATGCAACCACAATGCATAATCCAATATGTATATAAAATACATGTTACTGTTTGGTGCCTGTACGCCTCTCTACGTAACTTTCCAAAATATGGGATGTCGTTGGACTTTATCCCCTGCGTTGTGCTGCCACTTGGGAAGGCTCTACACAATTGCACAACTCAATATTAGAAGCCATATAATAGTCTATCACCAAAATCCCAACCGAATACCAAAAATCCAACATTTACCAAATTCACGCCCTCGCGATCGATCAGTCATTTCTCTCGATCGATCGCGAGGCAACAAAAATCATGCACAAAAGTTCTGCCCTTCTCGATCGATCATCGAGAGGGCTCTACCGATCGATCGAGAAGTCAGCTCGATCGATCGGGAGTTCAGCGCGATCGATCGAGAATTTGTTCCAATCGATCGCCGAGCCCTGCAATTCCGAAAATCCACCATTTTTGTACACAAAAAATTATACCAATCCACTTTAAACAACAACATATCAACCCAACACATCATAAACACCAATACCAACATAAAACACATCAAAAACCATATCCCACCAACAAACAACAAATTTCCAAAACAAACCCATTTCTTTCCCCAAAATCATAAACCCAAAACTTGCCAAAACATGCTCAAAACTTAACAAGAAGGTTTCCCTTACCCTTGAGCTTCAATTTCCTACCAAGAATCAAGCAAAACAAGCTCTTAAAATTTCTTCTCCCTGGGCTTGAAGTAGGCGATAAGATGGGGGTTTTGGGAAGAGAAATATTTGAGTAGTGTTTTATGTTTGTGGAATGGGAAAAAGTGAGGGGAAAGGAGGGATATGAGTTAAATTAAAATGATTCCCAAAATTTAGCATGATGAATTTAAAAATATCCCCATTTGATATTTTAAAGAATTTACTCAGTAAAATGCACTATAATAACAATCATACATGCTTTCCAGATTAATGAGAACCAAGCTCAATTAAATCATGCCAATTCACCAATCCCCCCACTATGTACCACATGCACCCTGAAATATATTACAAGTTCATGCCCACTGCATAACTATACATTCCCAACCATAATAATAATCATAACACCATAATTATTATTAAAAGCCATAAAATACAGTATTAATTTCAGGGATATCACAATACTCCCTATTTAGAAAATTTCGACCTCGAAATTTGCATGCACTTACCCACCAATCAGAACATAAATTCACATATCAGAAAACAGTTCCGGGTAGTGCTGCACCATATGTTGCTCCGTCTCCGACGTGGCCTCCTCGACACCCCTGCGATCCCACTGAATCTTGACCATCGGTATAACCTTGTTCCGAAGTCTGCGATCAGCTCGATCCAGATTTCGAACCGGCCGTTCTATATAGTACACATCAGAATCCAACTGAACTTCTGAAGGCTGCAACAAATGAGACGGGTCCGGCTCATACTTCCTCAACATAGACACATGAAACACGTCATGAATTTCAGACAATGACGGTGGCAAAGCCAAGCGGTAAGCCAAAGTACCAATGTGCTGCAAGATCTCATACGACCAAACATACATCGGAAATAATTTCCGGCGCATTCCAAACCGCACAACACCTCTGAAAGGTGAGATCTTCAAAAAGACATTATCTCCCAATTGAAATTCCAACGGTCATCGCCGTTTATTAGCATATGCTGTCTGCCTATCCTGGGCTGCTTTCATTTTCTGTCTGATTACCTTAACCTTTTCTTCCATCTCCCGGATCAGTTCTGGTCCTCCGACCGATTTACGATCCAAATCATCCCAGTACAACGGTGATCGACAATGTCTACCATAAGGGGCCTCAAAAGGAGCCATATGAATGCTCGCATGATAGCTGTTGTTGTACGAAAACTCCACCAAAGCCACTGAATCCTGCCACAGGGTATCAAACTTCAACTCACAAGCCCGCAACATATCCTCGAGCATCTGTATAGTACGCTCGGTCTGGCCATCTGCTTGGGGATGGTAAGCCGTGCTCAAGCTCAGCTCAGTTCCCAAAGCTGATTGAAGACCTTCCCAAAAATGAGACGTAAACCGCGGGTCCGATCCAATATGCTTTATTGGTAACGTCTCGTTCTCCCAAAGTTTATCTCACAATTTTTTTAATAGTAGATTCTGTTAGGGAAAGGCGAGACGAGGGAACACATTCATACGGCGTGCAGGCACGTCGTCCTTCTGCACCCGTCAAGGCGCAATCTCGGCGTTGGAACTACGGTGGTTTAAGAAAAAATACTCTTTTTCGGTTTGTGCAGTCATGGTCGCGAGTTGTTTATGGTCTATGGTCGGCAGTGTCACCGCGGTGGACCATGCTTCGCACACTGCTCACCGTCCCCAAGATGGATACACAAAAAAAATTGGATGTTGCTAAAATAGCAATATATAGGAAAAAATATCGTTCTTCTTCTCTTTACTGATTGGAGAAAAACACGAAGAAGAAAAACAACTCACCATCTATCATCAAAAAAAATGGCGAGATCGAGCTTTATGGCTCTGATACCACGGTTGGAATATATTATAGTAAATAATCGGGTATTTGATATACCTGATTGCAGTGGAAGATGATCTCAGATCTTTGCGCTCGTCTACTAGCCTCGATTGAACAACAACTCGTTAGTTGGTAGATTACTACTAGAGTAATCTAATTTTATTGCACAATTTAAACCCTTGGAATCTCTGGTGATAATCCAAGAGGGACTCCTTGTGATATTAAGAACGATAGAATATCGTCTATACTTTTGGTGGTTGTCTTGTATAGAAGATGGAGACACATATATATAGGGCTCAAACTCCAACCCTATGTCAGATCTGTCTTATTTGAATTGACGGCTAAGGTTTTACTATGTGTCAATATGGATGTCTATTGGGCATTGGGTCATAAACCCAACCAAATGAATGTATATTGACATTGGATCATAAGTCCAACCTATATATATCTGCACATAAAATTATGGAGAAGGTAATTATAGAGCATAACGAAGCTTTTGAGGATAAATGGTACCAACTCTGGCAACGTATGAGTATAATGCACACTTGACTTTTGAGGTAACGACAAGATGGATAAAATTAGCTCGCATTAAGTACTTTTCGCAAGATCAACTCGTTGTGTTAGTACTTTTTTCCAGCTTTGTAGCTTATTTAAGTAGTTTTAGTTATGGTAAAATTTAAACTTTGGTTATTTGTATGTTTTTTTTTCAATTTTGATCATTTATGTTATCGAATTTCATTTTTATTCTAACATCTTCATTGACATGATGTTGACGGGTTTAATGCCAGGTAAGTACTTCATAAAAAAAACTGAAATTTCAAAGGAAATAACAAAAAATGCCAAAAAATGAAAGCTACAAGATGAAAACTGAAATTTGATAGCATAGATGACCAAAATCACACATACGTAAAAGACAGAAGCCTAAAAAACAATTTTCACATTAATTTTGTGATCTACTCCCAAGGGTCTTGGTCCATTCCCCATCTCTTTGTAACATGTGGGTTTTGTTTTTGTATGAAAAACTATTAGAATGTATTTTTTCTAGATATATTAGCTAGAGTGGAATCTTAAAATATTTGGATATAAATGCTGGCAAAATTAATATATCTTCACACTCAATAATGCCACTCTTAATATATAGTTTTTATTAATTAAATGGAGATGACCATTGTTATTTTTATAATATTATAGAAGGAAAAGTATGAACAAGATACAAAAAAATGTGCCATTATGATATATACTGAGAGAATATTTGCTATTTTTTTTGAACACACGTCTTCCACCGGGTTTGGATACATATATGCACTAATACAAAAAAAAAAATGAATTAAATTAGATATATCAACTACTTCAAGACCTTGTCCACAGCAAATATGTCAACAAATGTTAATCAAATCATGACAAATCTATTTTTTTTATGTTGGTCCATACGTAGGTCCCAAACCTGATACATACAAGAATTTCTGATCTTTAATGTCCATAAAATATGGAATATTTCAAACAATGGGTGACAATTTTTCATGTTGGTTTATGAAGAATGTGATATAAATCCGTATTTATAGATGTGTATGCAAAATCTGTTGGATCACTGTCCAATATGAGTTTATGTAAAAATAATAATGTATTACATATTAAAGGATTCCTTCACTTAATGACAAAGGGGAGATTCAAGATCCTTAATTTTAGAAGACATTTTGGGTTTTAGTCCATTGTATGTGGGTCTTTGTCTACATTTATTATAGTTTAGTTATTCTTTGCTTTACTTTGTACTTTAGTGTTGGTTTATGCTATCATTGTTATGATTGTATTTGTGATCATAAGTGAATAAAGTCGAATATTAAGAAAGATTTAACACGTATATTCGAGCTCAAATATACTCGATTTGGAACTCGAAAGTCACATATTTTTTGCTTGAATTCGGTTTGAACTAGAGCTAGAGCTCGAGTTCGCTTTGAAATATTCAAGCATATTTGCGAGCTATTCAAATTATTGCTAAAAAAATAATTCGAAAGATATTCATTTAATGTATAACTATGATATATTAATCAAATATTTAATTCGCAAATGACTCACGAACTATCGAAGAAGATAATCTAGGCTTGAATTCGGCTAAGAAAAGTTCGAACATGTTTTAATTGTTGTTTGTATTGTATGGGGTTCCGTCTGCGCTATTTCTGGAAAAGAAAATGATGAATGTCTTAAGTCGAGGCAAGTGTGTAACACTTTGTCCTTAAGAGGAATTTGCCCCGCACAAGGTGCTTTCGGATTGTGGCAATCCTCTCCCAAGATACAACGACTTCTCTTGTGCTTGTAGCACAACAAATCACAAGAACATCAACCACAAAGATTGCAAATTCTCTCCTTCAAGAACAAAATGAATATGATGATGAGTGACTTTGATCCTGCTTTTCTCTATCAAATTGTGATGTTAATTTCAAAAATATGATGTTTAATTCAATCATGAGATGTTGTATATATACGAGGCCATATGTTTATATCAAAAGACTCCATTTGGGTGCAACCATTCATGAAAGAACACATCTACACGCCAAAAGGTGCAATGCTTCGAAGAAAAACCGAACAGCCAGCCACTGAGGCGCTTAGGCACATCATTTTATGCACCTAGGCTCCTCCCCTACTGCCCGGGGTTTTTACCAGCCAGTTTCGGTGACCCGTTTCGATCCTGAAACTCCATTTTCGTTTCCATTTTCTTCGTTCGATTTTTCCTTGTTTATTTTCAATTTCTTAAGTCTCAAAATCCAACAATCCCCCACATGAATTAAATTAATGCATGAATGCATGTGATATCAAAATAGAGTTCACACAAAAAGATTATTGTAACGGGAGAGGTAGCTTGTGGCTTTGAACCTTCCTTAGTAGTATACTATCGGGTTTACTAGGCCACGAAGTGAACATGATGTCTTGAACTTCTTGGCAGTTCATGTAAACCCAGACAATAGCACCTACACAATAACTTCTCAACCTTTGGCTTTGGTTTTCTCGGTTGTGTCCGTTTTGGCCATGGAACATCTTTTGGATTGATAAGTGTTTCATTGAGGCGGTCCGTCCCCACACTTAAATAAGTGACCTCCTATTAAGAATATCCTACTATACTCCATTTTTTCAAGTATATGAATCATTAAAATTATAAAACTTAACCTCACTACTTTGGTAGGTCCAAAGAACTCTTCATCCTAGGAATGAGTTGGGAAATTTCCCGAGTGCTAACTCAAATTTTTATAATTTAGTTGTCTCATTGAACCAAGATATTGAGATCTCCAGTCAACAAAGTTGGGTTACCACTATGAAAATTTATTTTGTAGATTTCAACCACATTTCTCTTGATAATTCAAACATTTGATCTCTATTTAATGCTTTTGTAAGCGGATCCGCCAAGTTATCCTTTGATTTCACATACAGTATTATGTCTACGACGAATATGTCGAGACTTCACATTATACATACTATTTTGTGCCCTAGCAATTGCCAGTTGACTATCACAATGAATCATTATTGCTGGCACTGGTTAAGACAAACATGTAATATCTTCCAAGAAATTACGAGCAATTCTGCCTCTTCCGCGGCTTTGTCTAGAGCTATGAACTCTGACTCCATCGTGGATCTTACAATGCAAGTTTGTTTAGTGGATTTCCATGACACAACCCCACCACCAATGCTAAATACTAGCCACTCGTGGATTTGGAGTCGTTAGTGTCTGATATCCAGTTTGCATCACTATATCCCTCTAATACTTCTGGATATTTCGTCAAATGTAACCCATATTCTAACGTGTATCTTAAATATTTAAGTACCCTTATTAATGCCGTCCAATGTACATTATTGGATTACTCTTAAATCGACTTAGCTTATTCACAGCACAAGCAATATCCGGATGAGTACATTTCATAATATACACGAGGCTTCCAATAATTCTTGAATATTCCAATTGAGACACCGGTTCACCATGAATTTTACTTAAATACACGCTTAAGTCCATCGGTGTTTACAGGAGAAGTGTTATATGCAAAGTGATTTTCCTCAACACAGTCTCAATGTAATGTGATTGAGATAGAGCGATTGTCTCTTGTGTCCTAGAGATTTTAATCCCTAATATGACATTAGCAACACACATATCTCATATCAAAATGTCTTGTCAACATTTTCTTCATTTCAACAATCACTTCATGGCTACTTCCTGTTATTAACATATATCAACATATAGGCATACTATGATAAACGTTTCTCGTGTGCCTTTGATGTACACGTATTTGTCACACTCGTTAATTCTAAAACCATTTGACAACATAACTTTGTCAATTTTTTCATGACATTGCTTAGGCGCTTGTGATGACTTATTTTAGCCCGACACCCCCACACTTTTAAGTATTTATAGGAAGACCTTCGTCCTTTCCACAATACACAAGGATTCTCGTCATTGCTTAAGTGTGATACTTAGAATGTCGTTGACCAATAAGATTGATTCCCCCCCACAATTATAGGGCAATCTCGAACTTATCAAGATTATAGTGGTGTTCAAACTTTCATGATTCAAATTCTAAGCATGATTAACTTAGAAATCAAAATTCAAGAGTTTATGTCTTGTAAAATTTGATTTAAGCGCACTTGCTTTCAAAATTTGAAAAGAATTAAATTCTTGTATTTGATTCACAATTTGCATTTTAAACGTACAAACTTAGAAGACTTGAATTCAAGATTTAATTCTCTTGCAAATTCAAAAGCGTAAAATGCTTAGAAAACTCAACTAGAATCAATAATAACACCTCATAGTCAGAACAATTGTGACAATTGATTCATCATTTTCATTTTAAGCATACAAACTTAGAAAACAAGAATTCAAGATTTAACTCTCTCGCAAATTCAAACCTTAAGCGTAAAATGCTTAGAAAATTCAAAAAGAATCAATTCGCAATTTTTCCATCGCAAATTCAATTACATAATTGGTCTTCAGCTTCATTCTTCTAGAGTTTAAACACCTATATGGCCCCGTCTTTGCTTTGTAGCAAATATGCATTCATCGATGAAGTAACGAATTACTTTTTCCCCACCTCTAGTTTGCACAAACTTTGATTCACAAACATCAATATGAATTAATTCTAGAGGTTTGTTTTCCAACGAATGAACGATGGTTTAGTTAACTTAGTCTACACATAATTCTCACACTTATTTTTAAGTTAACATTCATAGAAAATGCTATGCATTGCAAATTATAATTACATGACTCAAATACTCATATCATTAATCATAAGACTAAAACCAAATAAGTATAATGATTAACTTTATTGCTTTCAATCGATGAGTAACCGTCATTACATTTATTTAGAATAACGTCCTTTATGGAGAGTACTCTGCTATGTCGAATACAAGATTTCAAGCGGTAATCATTAGATCCGAGAAATCATCTGACATCTTATCATATTCAGTTACGTTGATTTGATCCTTAGCTTTCTTCTTATTGTCATTCTTCTAGAGTTTAAACACTTTTATGGACCCGTCTTTGCTTTGTAGCAAATAGTCATAACAATATATTATGCATTCATCGATGAAGTAACGAATTACTTTTTCCTCACCTCTAGTTTGCACTTTAATTCATAAACATCAATATGAATTAATTCTAGATGTGTGTTTTCCAACAAATAAATGATGGTTTAGTTAACTTAGTCTACACATAAGTCTCACACTTATGTTTTTAAGTTAACATTCACAGAAAACGATAAGTTTAACATTACATATTTGCGTTGCGAATTATAATTACATGACTCAAATACTCATATCATTAATCATAAGACTCAACCAAATAAGTATAATGATAAGCTTTATTGCTTTCAATCGACGAGTAACCATCATTACATTTTTTTAGAACTCCCTTTATGGAGAGTACTGCTATGTCGAATATAAGATTTCAAACGATAATCATTAGATCAGAGAAATCATCTGACATCTTGTCATATTTAGTTACATTAATTTGATCATTAGCTTTCTTCTTATTGTCTATCTTGTTTCGACAATCCTTTGTTTTGTGGTTCGGTTTCCCACGTATGAAGCAATTTCCCTTGAACATTTTAAGGTTCCTTTGTTGGCGGCCATCATGGTTCTTTCTCTTATTTCCACGATTGCTCGATTCCACAACATTGACTCTTACACTTATTTTGTTTATGTTGATTTCCGACTTGCGATTATCCTCTTCAATCCTTAGTCGAACAATCAAGTCCTCGAGTACCATTTCTTTCCTCTTGTGCTTTAGATAGTTTTTGAAATCTTTTCACATCGAAGTAAGTTTCTCAATCAAAGCCGCAACTTGGAAGGACCTACTTAGACTCATCCCTTCAACATGAATCTCATGTAAGATGACTTGTATCTCTTGTACTTGATTCACTACGAATTTTGAGTCTACCATTTTGAAATCCAAGAAGCGCTCCATTATGAACTTCTTAAGGCCGGCTTCCTCCTTATACTTTGTTTCAAACATATTCCACAATTCCTTTGCGGTTCGGACTTGACAATACACATTTTATAGTGTATCATCAAGGTCCTTCAAGATGTAGTTCTTGCATAGGAAGTCATGCATCTACAGCGGCCCTCTTGCTAGTATCTGTCTCGTCATCGCTCACGGTAAGCTGGTCATCTTGCAAAACCTTGCCAAATGCAAAGTAGTGAGATAGAAAAGCATTTTCTGCTGTCATCTCTTGAAGTTTACGCAGGTGAACTTTTGCAGCCTTTCTCCTTGCGTCGCAGGAACGTTGGTTGATGTGGATGTCATTTCTCTTCCAGAAAGATAACGACAAAATTCCTCTTAAGATTGTTGTTTGCGTTGTATGGGGTTCCGTCTGCGCTATTTCTGGAAAAGAAAATGATGAATGTCTTAAGTCGAGACAAGTGCGTAACACTTTGTCCTTAAGAGAAATTTGCCCCGCAGAAGGTGCTTTCGGTTTGTGGCAATCCTCTCCCAAGATACGACTTCTCTTGTGATTGTAGCACAACAAATCACAAGAACATCAACCACAAGGTTGCAAACTCTCTCCTTCTAGAACAAAATGAATATGATGATGAGATGACTTTGATCTTGCTTTTCTCTCTCAAATTGTGATGCTTATTTCGAAAACCTGATGTCTAATTCAATCATGGGATGTTGCATATATACTAGGTCATATGTTGTCATCAAAAGACCACAATTGGGTGCTACCATTCATGAAAGAACACATCTACACGCCAAAATGTGCAATGTTTTGAAGAAAAACCGAATAGCCAGCCTGTGAGGCGCACATAAAGAAGGCGCCTCCCCTACTGCCCAGGGTTTTTCCCGGGCAGTTTCGGTGACCTGTTTCGCGCCCGAAAACTCTGTTTTAGCCTACGTTTCCTTCGTTCGATTTTTCATTGTTTATTTTTAATTCATTAAGCTTATTTTTTCATCTTGCTTAATATTAATTCATTAAGCATCAAATTCGACATTAATTTGGTTAAACATGTTTTACTTTGGCTTAATATCGATAATTTCGAATACAAGTCCAATATTTGCTTGGGAAACCGACTCGAGGCTTCAATGCATTAGCTAAAATATGTACCTTAAAGACTTTATAAAATCAATTCGGGATAGCATTACCTTAAAGAAACAATGTCCAACTGTTAACCTCTAGCTTTACATTTTTAACCCACTACCCGTGCATGTCGTTGAGTGGGCGTGGGCCTTGAATTGACCTTATATATTAAATAGATTATTGTCGTCTATTATACTCATTCTTTGTGGTTCCTTCTCTCCATCGACGAGCCACGTTGGGGCAAAGTACAAAAAAAATTAAAAATTTTGCGTTTTATCCTCCAAAAAGGGTAGAATCGGGGGCGGAACCACCCGGCCTATGCATTTTTTCAAAAAAAAAAAAATTTAGTAGTTGCAAATTTTAAATTCTAATGCTTTAGCCATACTCAAAATGATGGTAGGACATTTATATTCTCTCTTGCTCATGAGACCAGCCCAAGGTGATTTAAGATACTGACTCTGCCTCTGGGTAGAACCCTAGTTACATGCGGGTCACAAGTTCGCAACCAGTGGAAGAACAAAAATTGAAGGCTTACGAATTACGAAACTCCTTAAAATTATATTCCGACTCTTTAAATTTTTTTCCCACCATTTTTATATAATATATATTTTGCCACCTAAACAAAAATCCTCCATCCTTAGCTGCTTCTATATAGCTTCAATCTATATAAATACTAATCAAACAACTTTTTCCAATCCTCCATAGCTAACACTTCTCCTCTCTCAAAAAAAAAAAAAAAGCAAATATGGTGGAAATAGAAAAAAGCCCAAAAGAAATAGGCAAGAAATATTGGAACATGATGAGAAAAGGCGTGTCCAAGAGCAAGTTAATGCTCGACTTCCACATGCTTCTGAGCCAAGGGAAACTAGCAAGAAAGGCCATAAACAAGCGCATCCTCCACAACCACCACAGCTACTTCGCCGCCCTCACCTGCCGACCAAACGACGTGCGCATGTCGTTCATCTCCCCCAGAGAGTACGAGTTCAGCTGCAGCAGCACTCCCGTCTACACTTCTTACCACTCCAAGCGCATGAATCACCACCTCCACCTCCGCCACCTACCACAAGAGATTAATGTCGTGCAAAAGGTGTTTGATATTTTGAATGGTGACGACGACTCCCCGGAGGCATCTCCGCCTCCAGCAGCCGTCCGTGGAAATATGCCGGCGGACTCGCTGGCGGCCCAACTCAAAGATTCAGACAAAAACCACCAAGTGGACAAGGATGCGGAGGCGTTTATCAAGAAGTTCTACAAAGATTTGAGGAACCAAAAGAGAATAGCTGCATTGGAATCTCCATCGCCATATCATAAATGGGCTCGATAGATCCATAATAATTCAGAACATCTTGTTATTTTGTTTATTTCTCATTGTTCTTTCAACGGCGTGTGGTCCTGTAAGACAGCTTTAATTGTTATTTTACCACGATTTTCATGCAAACGAGTTAGCTGGCAGACGTATTCTAGGTACATAATTATTATATTTCAAAATAATTTTATTACAAAATCCAAATTTAAATAATAAGAATAATAATAATTAGCTTAAAATAAATGAGTAGCAAGATTACATTTTGTTCGAATTCATGGGTTCCTACTCATAACCAATTGGTTATGAGTGGAGTAGCCCAGAATCAAACATGTGGATTGATAACACGGGGACGTTGAGCATATGTGTTGAATAACCAATCATATATATGGACTACTCTTCTTATAACCAATTGGTTATGAGTGGAGTAGCCCAGAATCAAACATGTGGATTGATAACACGGGGACGTTGAGCATATGTGTGGAATAACCAATCACATGAAAATCCTGCTCTGATATAATTGTTAGAATTCATGGGGTTCCTACTAATAACCAAATGGTTATAAGAAGAGTAGTCCATAATCATTTATAAAATACAAATTATCATTTAAATTCCCAATATGGACAATAACTTCTCAACAAATTTACATAAATTATGGATAACAATGAATTCAGAAAGGAAAATATTTAGCTGAGAAAGATAATTAAATAAATTGATCTAATTGAAATAATATTGTTATATATATTTCGGTAAATTTTATATTTAAAAATATTCTCCACACTATTAAAATATCACTTTTATAAATTCGTATAAGAGTCCATATTACAGGCATTTAGAGTATATTTTTTCTATATAGTAACTATTTATATAAAATGAATATATTTTTAAACATGATTTTGTTTTTATTTTAGTTAATTGAATAGATTTTCTGTTTTTTAATTTCAATAAAATTTATCTTTTTGTCTTATGTTTTAATATTTTTCTTTCCCACTTTAGGGGTCAGCCTTAATGAACTCTTGGATTGGGGGTTTATTCCTTAGTTTTAAATATTTAGTTTCTGTTTCTTGGACCAAAAAAAAAACAAAAAATGCTATAATTTGAGTAAAAGGACTTGATATATTTGCATTAAATATGACCGTGTTTACTTCGAATGATATAATGTGATTATTATTATTATTAAAAGGTTAGAAATAGTGATAGATAAATAACAATATATTTACTTCGAATATTTATGATTAGTAACACTACTCCCAGACTTCCTAATATAAGACTTGATCCCAAAAAAACTAAAAGAAAATCATGCATTGGTGCAGGTAAATCCACACATTGTAAATCTTATTAGATAATGAAATAAAATTTTGCCCAATCCTTATTAACGATATTTTTTTTATTATTATAAATTTCATTATTTTAATCTTATTAATCTGATTAAAATTATGATAATTATAATTTTCATTATTTTTAGTATGATTAATTAAATTCATTATTCCTAATATTATAATTAAATTTAATTTTTTTTTTAAAAAAGTAATTAAAATTCATTCAATACATCATTTATCGATTCGCTTTTTTGATAGTTAATTTAATTTTTTCAATCCATCAATTTTTTTAAAAAAACAAATTTTTTTTATTAATCAAGGGAGGGGGAGGAATCGAACATGAGTCCTGTTATATTGGGAAATAGATGACAACCATTAGGCTAACAAAGCCTTGTTGTCAAACCATCCATTAACTTGACTATCGAACATAAAAAAATAATATCTCAAAATATTAAGAAATTTACAAATTAAATTGTGAATACCAAAAATAATATAAAACGTAAAAGGATAGAGAATTATTTTCCATCTTTCCGTCAAACAACCGCAAACCAAAGATTAATTGTCTCACATAAAATTGGGATTTTTTATCCATGAGAATAATATATTATCATATAATTGATCGAGCTCATTTTAAAATAAATAATAAATAAACATCGCCTATATGTATACACATTTGATATGTAATTTGCATTATCTATTAGTTGACATTGAAGGTGGTGGCTCAAAGGCTAGCAATAAATACTACAAATAAGGCCACTCGAACTTTGCGACTCAACGTGTTTCAGTCCCCAAAATGGTTGATACGTCAATTTTCATGCACGACATATGGAATTAAGGCTCCAAGTTGGATGTGTATCCTACTCGACTCATTAATGGTGATTTTGACAAAATCCTAATATCAAAATACCCATTATCAAAAAACGGCAATGTTATTTAACATTCTTTTGTTGAGTTACGAGAAAACCGCATCAGAATTTTTATTATATTAAGAAAAATCATAGATGAGATTCAATGTGATGTCACTTTAAACAAATAACGAATGACAATATAGTCATTTGTTTTACGAAGGCTTAATAGATTAATAGTAAATTTACAACATATTAAGGAACTATTAATTTATATATGGAATGGGATCTATATGTGTAAGGCCCTCATACCGTATTATCGGAAATCAGGTTTAGCTTCTCAACAATTATGTGATTTAGTTTATGTTAATCAAATGGTTGAGAACAAACTGAGGAATATTATCTTTGATAACAGCTCGATATCGTAAATATTTTATAAATGTGATGTCCCGATATTTGATAATGAGAATTAAGAGCAATTTGTACATTATTTTGTTAATTAGTTAGAAAATAATTAATGAGAATATAATCTAATTAATGAGAGTGAAAATTGACCTTGTACATGTCAATTGACAGTCGGGTCAGAACATGGTGAATGACAAATATTTTTTTGGAATATTCGGATTAACACCGAAATTTGGGAATCATGACTATTTCACAGTATAAAATGATTCGACTTGAATGAGTCGAAATTATTATGATATTTTGTATGACTATGAATTGCAGTTCTTTACGTATGCTAATGGATCTGCACTCTGAGTAGTATCAGGTGTCAATCCAAATGCTCGATACATGGTTAAGTCAAACGAGTCTTCTAATTTTTGATATTTTTATGGACTCGATGAGTCAAGTGTTTATAAAAAAAAATAAAAATTTTGATTTGATTGTGATTGTTCCTATTAATGATCTATTGGTTATTCCAAGATGAAAATATGATGTGTTGAATATCTGAAAGTTGATATTTCAGATAATGTGTACAAAATGCTTCTGACCAGCTGTCCAATCTGAATTTGGACTGCAATGAATGGTAACATTTTAATCATGTTATAAAGAAACTGGTACTTGTAGGATATCTGGAATTAAACTTTCAGTTTCCTATGAACAAGTGATGAGATATGCCAAACTATCCAAATGAAAATTTTGGATGAACAAAGTAATACTCTCGTGCCACGTCATTGCTTGACATGGTATTCTTGTTGCTCCAACTAAGGTTAAAGGAGTGTTAAACTGGCGGAGACCTACTAATGTTCTTGAGGTCCGATTATTCATGGGTTTAGCAGGATTTTTAAAGTTGTTTTATCGAAAAGTTTGTTTAAAATTGCTAAACCTAGTACTCAGCTGACACAGAAAAATTTAAAACCGTATTTGGTAAGATGAGTATAACACAAGTTTTCTTAAATTGAAAACGAGACTAACAACTACACCTTCATTTATTATTCCTTCCGGCCGGAGGATAATGGTTTGCACATCTGCGTTTTTAAAAGGTTTGGGTTACGTCTCGCCAACTTAAATCTTATGAGATTCGATACCTTGTACGTGATTTAGAATTGGCGGCAATTGTTTTGCTTTAAAGATTTGAATTTGTACGGGGAAACATTTGCTATTCGGACCACGAGAGCTTGAAATACTTGTTCTGTCAATCTGATCTCAATATAAGGCAACACAGGTGGATAGATTTCCGAAAGAATTTATTTTCTGTTGTTCGAATCACCAAGGTACACGTGAATATTTATCCATTGGATTAAATTTGTTATTTCTGAATTTTGTTAATGTATTAATATGACTATTCAACCTAAATTGATCTCTTGTATCAAAGGCTCAACGAGACACTACTGTGATTGTAGAATCATATGAATTATTATCTTCAAGATATTTATCTGATTCTAGATTTTATTAAAAAGTCATCAATTGATGGTCATGAGACTCTAGAACTGTAATATACTTATTTTTGTTTCTAATGTATGACCTATAAACAGTAAAAATGGATTGTTTATATATTAATGGACCAAGATTGGTGAAATCATTTGTCTTGATTTTATTGTTTAGTACCCAGAGTTTATTTTCAAACTTTGGCAACATTGTAGGATACAAAACGGATATTCTAGACTGCAAGGACTACATAGTATTCGTAGACTGACAAGCACACTGCGTATACTATTTAACGTAATGTAGACTGTCGAGAGTATTTTATGTTCTCGATTATGTCTGATTAAAAGTTTGGTTTTATTTTGGAATTCTGGTATTCATTTCAGAATACATTTGAGTTGAATATATGCTTGATTATATGTTGTATATATATATATTATTCGAATCCTTAAGACAGTGCAATAAGATTCGGTGGATGCTCAAAGGATGGAAAGCTGCCCAGACTCAGTAAGCTAGTTATAAGAATAAGTGTGTGTTGAGCCTTAAACACATGGGTGTGTTTAATGCGTTAATTTATCCCCGGGTTATCTTTGAGTTTTGATGATCAACAAAACTTGTGTTTGTTATACTAATGTGTGTACTTAGTGTGCAAATTAAGTGATTAAAAGTGGATTGGAATGAAGAAAATCATGTGTGCACATTCTGGCCTGGATCGCCCCAGGCGATGGTGACCATTGGTGCGAACAATTATCGGAAATCAGGTTTAGCTTCTCAACAATTATGTGATTTAGTTTATGTTAATCAAATGGTTGAGAACAAACTGAGGAATATATCTTTGATAACAGCTCGATATCTTAAACATTTTATAAATGTGATGTCCCGATATTTGATAATGAGAATTAAGAGCAATTTGTACATTATTTCGTTAATTAGTTAGAAAATAATTAATGAGAATATAATCTAATTAATGAGAGTGAAAATTGACCTTGTACATGTCAATTGACAGTCGGGTCAGAACATGGTGAATGACAAATATAGTTTTGGAATATTCGGATTAACACCAAAATTTTATTAAAATGATTTAATAAATATAAAATTTGCATTAAATCGAAAGATTTAATTTTTGTGATTCAAATAAGGACATAAAGTTAGGTGTGGGTTGTACATGTGATGCACACGCACCAGTACACCGGTGACATCCCGATGTTCATAATTGGTCGGGAATTAATATATATCGATGTAGGACGTAAAACATAGCAAAACGTGTAAAACACACAGATCGCGGACACACACTAAAAGGTGCGAAAACACGCACTTCTCGCGCGATTCATCGACCACCGTGTACTTATCCGCTCCGTTCACCGTCGTCCGACCACATCTAGACGAGACCGACCTACCACCGTGTTCACAACTCAGAGGCGCATCTTTCCATACCAAATAATCAAATTTTGGTGTTCGAAAAGTTGTTCGATTTGGTCTGAAAAGAACGAAATCCCACAGACTAGGGTTTGAGGAACTTTGGTTCGATTTCTTCGAATCTACTACGAATTGGACGAAGCCAAGGCACCGTATCTCTTCCTCGCATCTGGACGAACCTTTGTACACCGGTCGCCGCCTCTACCGCCGTCGGAGCTCGCCGGAATCGTACAAAATGCGTGTGTGGACTGTGTGCGAAAGTGGGTAAAATTCGATATCCGATTTTTCCGACTTTGCTTCGATAATTACCAGTTAATCTGGACTATAATTATTGAATAATAATTTGAATTGGTGAAAATAATTTAGCAAATTAAATTATGATGTAATCGCATCAATTTAATTACCCTAAATTGGTTAAGCTGTGACTAAAATTGATAACCCATTTTTAATGATTGGTTTATTGAATTGTGAATTTATATTGATATACAGTGACTATTCGACCCTACAAGCTCAAGTATCCTTGTAGATCGAGAAAGAAAGGTATGTTGCGATCGGGTAACATATGACAGGTATCTGTATCATTTGATATATGATTTGTTGATTTCGGTGAATTAAGTGAGATTATGTGGCTACGTGATTTTATTTAAATGATGTGGCATTCATATCATTCATAAATTGGCACATCGGTGTATGAAATTAAATGTTTTGTTAACACACATCATTTTTAGACATACATCGATGCATGACATTGCACGTTGAGCTATGATCCTTAAATACCCTGTTTATTTCTGGATTCTGGGATAATCATTGGAGATTGGTACCGCGATACTATGATCGGCATTAAATAGCCCGAAAGGTATAGGGAATCGTGGTCTCCTCTGATTACCATGATTTGTTGAGACGAGGGATTGGTGGCACCTTGCTGATGTCATCCCGTGTATGTCCCTGACTATGTCAAGACTTGGGATGTGATGACGCTTTGACGACGCATCACTGATGATCCCTTATACTTGGCAGGCTCGAGCTACTATGTGATTTGATAGCAATTTGATTGATTCTGATATACCCAGCGGATGGGTGATTGACCTGATACCGACACGACATGCATTGCATTGCAGCCATTACATCATTTATCACATTTTATAGATACATGTTGTATATTCCATGATAGTTCCATATTGGGCTTTTGCTCAACCCCAAGGGGGGCTGTTGTTGTCTTTGTGTGTGGACAATGACAGGTTATACAGGTGGCTAGGACCCAGAGATGGCATGTCTAGTGGAAGCCACACTTGAGAGGTTTATTCTTTTGTTTATCCCAGTATTATATGTATATGTTTACCAGGGGTTTATCCCTGTGGTGTGTGAGGAGTTTATGTATTTTAGTTTATTTCACCCAGTGTGGATATCTGTTTAGCAATTTGATTGGTGTATGATGGATATGAAACTGGTGGTATTTATATATTTTCAGTAGATGTTGATTTGGGTTGGTGGTATGTTCATCGTGCGATGAGGTCATGCCGAAATTTTTAGGGCCACATGTTAAGAAATATTAAACAAATCTTCCGCTGTTTACGCTATAATTATCATTGTGTGATCATTAATCACATGATTATGATTGAGCCCTCACAATATGAATGCTTTTAAATGTATTATCTTATATATTTAGTGAATTATTAATTTAACATGTTATCCCCAAGTCGGGGGCCAGAAATATTATTTAAACGAGAAGGCGTTATTACTTTATCGAGTATTAAACTAATGATGTTGAGTTCAAGTTGTGATCCAAAAAAATATTATTTTTAAAAAATTATTAATTTATCGATTATTAATTATCGAGGTTTTCCGAAATATGACAAAACGAATGTGCTTTAATTGGCATTCCATTCTGCACAGATATCTCCAAGACAGAAAAGCTATAGCAAAGAAACATACAACTAACTAACTATAATGCCTAATAAATACTAAGGTTGAATAGCTTGTGGCCATAATTTCCCATTATTAAACCAAAGTCTCTCTCGCATTTAAAAAGGGCGATGATATAATTTGTTTTCTTCCACGCTTCATTCTCTCTTTGATAGCTCTCTTCATTGTGAAATCATTCTTATCCAGCCATGCATCATATTTCATGGTGGTGCCCTTAAAAAATTTGATATTTGAATTTAATATGCTCTAAGCCCTTGACGATTTAGTATATTTTAGCAACGCTTCTAATAAGTATTTAGCTGTTTTTCAGACCAAAACAGATATTTTGTGTTTGATTTCCTTACTATTGCTAATTAAAAAAAAGAAGGTAAAAACAGAAACAAAAAAAAAACAAGTCATAAGATACTTTAGACTGCTTTAAGTTAAGCGGTGAAACTTTTGTAATTAACAGATCTTCATTAAACTGGCTTTTTCGTTTGTTTTCATAGCGACCATTCAATATTTTGCTTAAAAGCAATTTTTTTCTAATTTTAAGCAAAAGTAACAAAAAGATTTGAATAAGCAATTGCAAACACATCCTTAGTTTACTTGCAACTAGCAATGGGTAAATCTTAATTTAATTATTGAAACTAAGGCTTCACGTGTCATAGATTCAGTAAATGGATAAAAAGAGATACTGACAGTTTTAAGTTTTAATTAAACTAAAATTCGAAGAAACAAATGTATTTTTGACATGAACAGAGATATCAATCATGTTTAACTTGCAGTCAAGGTTTTGAAATCATCAGACCAAATTCGAAGTTCTATGGGACATCTTGTTAAGGGGTAATCAAAGAAATGAAGTTTCTGGGTCTAGGCTATATGCTTCTACCACTGGGACATCTGCCGTTACCTATTTCTCGAGGTAGCTAAAGCCACATTATGTGCAAATACCAATTCCTAACTTGGAAATTAGAACCAGCAACCCTCGTATTTGCCCCAAAAATATGGAGGCACCACCCAAATGATAATCTTGGACAATACTTTGAACGAATGAAGTACTTTTTTCAAATAAGGGTGTGGATGGATCCGTTTAAGGACGCTGATTGTGAAATTTTACGAATTCAAAACCAGGGGAAAAGAGAATTTGATACCACAAGAAACTGAGCCGAAATGTTGTGTTCGTGTAACTAATGAGATAACAAGCTTGATTATGACTGTTGCACCTCAAGATTCAATATCGAGGAGATAATAACCAGCTTGATTATCGACCGTTGCACCTCAAGATTCAATATTGAGGTCAAGTATTTAGCATGTCTGAATATCCACTGTATATGCAGAGTCAGAATTATACCAACTAACACGACTTAAAAGGTCCGGTTGCCAAAATCCAGAAGGTGATGATACACAGTGTAAAATGTACAAAATATGATAAGGCAGTTAATGTCAAATTGTGGATATAACGCTGTTTTCAGTTATGGTAATTTCACCATCATTGACTAGCAATCACATATTGAATATCAGTTTAGAATCCAAAGCAACTGCAATTCTACAACACAACATATTGAATAGGAATCTTAGATACAAATAAGGCCTTCATAAGTTACGAGATTCCTAATGCTAGATGCAAAATAATTCCTGTGGGTACTAGGGTTCAGTTAAGAGAACATAAGTTTAGAACATTAACATGAAAACTCAAACCCTGTATGCACAAATTCGTTAAGACACAATTCAACTTATTTATGGCTTCACAGGCCAGTGTGATACCTTATTTTTCAGTCGAGGGTGATTTGGGGACACAATGATACTGTTTTTAGTAATATTGAAGTGAACAATTTTCATGTTATATACTTTGAATGTGCAACATGTAAGCCCTTTAACATTGACTTCCATGCGCAAGCACACCAGAGAATCTACCATTGGAAAGATTTGATTACATAAATCAATGTGTCTTACTAGACGAAACACTTGCTCGGTCTATGCATATTCAAATTCCTCAGGTGGCATCACCTTCCACATTAGTAACTCCATTTAGAAACTTGGTAGGAGTAGCATGAGTATCTTTGTACCTCATCAGTACGTAATCTTGGCATTTGATTGGAGGAAACCTAAAAAAGCATCGTGTTGCATTACATAAAATAGAAATCTAGAAAATTAACATGCAAATGGCTAGCACTATCGATGTACTCACATTGGAGGATTCTTCTCTGATTGGCATGTTGGCAGGCATTCTACAATGCAATCGTGATTAGGTTCAACAAAGTAAGCTATCTGTAGAAGAACATTAATCAAGATTCATTGCCATCCAGTCTTGCAGTACCAAACAAAATAGAATTAAGGTGGATGCAGAACAAACACTGACAATACCCATTCCTATCTATAGTGAAATATCACTAGAACTTGGAATTGAGCTCACATTCGGGTTCTCCAAAATAGCCACCTTTTTTCCATTACAAAAGAAGCTACCTCACTTTATTTACACTCCGTGGTATCTAACGACGGTAGGGAAGATGAGCCGATAACTTGAGACCATTCTCTAATGTAATCTTGATTCAAAGGATTGTGTTCCAATCCCAAACTGAATAGTTGTAAGTTAACTTCAACTCATGACCTACTCCGACAAGATCAGATCAATGGGTTGTTCATGGCTAGAATAGGTACAGCACTCTTTGCCACAAGTGCTGCACGATTACCTGGTCTAGACAAGAAAAATCCCATTGCGGTTTATCTCACCCACTGCTGGAGTAGGTACATGAATTTTCTTCATCTCTGCTGAGTTGCATGGATGGTCAGTGATGAACAAAACAAAAATAAGAAACAATAATGACAAATTAAACATAAGAGATATTGCATGACAAAGGGGCACTCCCCAAGTGAGAGTACAAGCAGAGAAATTTCAAAAGTTTTGGAAAGCCCTACAGAATATCTTTCTTGACCAGTACACACTACCCGGTGTAAGGTAGACCTGTGAAGAGAAATAAAAGCACACACTTTTATAACCTAGCACATCATATGCAAAGTATTCATACATTTCCTACAATAGGTAAGTCGATGGAGATTCTATTGACAATTTAACAAAGATTAACATGTAATGCATTCAAATATATGAATTGTGAAGTACAAAATCAAGTTTCTAATCGCACAAATTGCCTTAATTTGCATAGTGTATAATATGGTCAGCAAATAAGCACATTGAGGCCAAAGGTCAGAACGGTTGCTCCAAATGAAAGAATCAAATAACTACATCATGATTGCTGGCATTTCTAAAACTTATATTTCTAAATTTACAGAACATGTCCATAATTTGCGCTCAAGTCGACAAGGGGCCAACACTTAAAGAGAATGTCAGCTCCAAATCACGGAAAAAAAACACTGCTAACTGAAAATACTTCTATACACTTGCACATTACCTGAAAGTGCAGTTGCTCCATCTTTCCAGCATATCGCCAAGATTTACAATAAATGCCCTGAAAATCAAGTATCAACAATAAGATATTGGGAAACCATCATTACTAATTGACAACATCTAAATATGCATTTGAGGTTCAGATGGCCAAATTTTTCAATACTGTCTAAAGGTTAAACATACATGCATGGCTTGTTCAATTTATATGACTCAGTACATCATTAATCCTTTGCAACTGGCAATCCCAGTATCAGAAAATACATTTGGGTACTGCTCCAATCACTCCAGTATTGTGAACAATGAAATAGACAATTTCTTGGCATCATATTTCAAACTTGAATATCACAGAATGTTTTCAGACAAAATAAAATGTTTTAGGTGACAAACTGTATGTTTCAGATCATGCATGGACAATAATTGACTAGAAAACCACGAGATAAGGAACAGAAAATTCTTCCTGAGAAGATAACAAACAGAACATAAACCTACCCTTTTAGTGGCGGAACATATTCCCATATCTGAGGATTAGCATCCTTGTCTCTACATATCTGTGTATATTACGAGGTTCAAGAACATATTTGAGAAAAATTACATGAAAAGTATTTTTAAGTTTTTGTCTTAAATTGTACCTGAAGACCAAAGACATCATCCGTAGCCAAAAGGGTAATCAAACCAAAATCAGAATGTGCCCCAGCTCCAAATATTCCTTTTGAAGGCTCAGAAACTTGATCTAAAGCATAGTAAAAAAACTTAAATAGTGTCAATCGAGAAAATATGCCGCTCTTCATTAAATTTCATTTTCCCATCACCTCCATAGTGTAGCAGCCGCAAGACTGGAATCGGTTTTCCAAGCTTTTCAGTTTGGTCAAAAAAGTCAAAGTTTAAATCAAGTGCCTGGGCTATCAACCGTGCAACAGCTTTTGCTACTTCACTATGGACAAAAGAAATTGGAAGGGCAATAAGGAAAGAAGAAAATTGATCGCATGGAATACTGTATCAAGGATTGGAAAATTCTTGTAATCTGAAAGAAGAAAACATAGTATATTTTCAAAATATATACAACTAAGTATTTACTACTAATGGATTGTGGTATGCTACACGAACGATAAAGAAATCAAGTCGAGTCGCGCCGCACGTGCGTCAATTTTCTCCAAGTGCTTCTTTCTGTCAGTATATCACCGTTGATCATTTTGGACTCCAAATATTTGTATATAACTTCGATCCATGTCTTCTTCGATCGTCCCCTTGCTCGCGTGAAAAGGGCCGATTCCACGTACCTACGACGTACGTGACCAAACAATCATAAACGACTTGCTTGCATATTATCTTCTATACAAGCCACACATACTTCAGCTCGAATGTCTTCATTCCTTATTTTATCTTTATCAGCGTTTCACATGAGAAATTCAAGGCAAGAGATCAGATCATTCTAGGATGCTGCTGGATTGGAATAAAGGTCTCAATAGATTTGGATAAGAGATAAATTGTTATCTTCCTTGCTGCTGAATTGGAATAAAGATCTCAACAGATTTTGGATAAGAGATAAATTGTTATCTTCATTTTAATTTGATTAGATTAGGATTTACTTTTCAAAATTAGGTTTTCTTATCACTTTGTTGTTGCACTAGGATTTCAGATTTTGTTTGATTGTATTTAAAGGGAGGAAAAATGAACAAAAACGATAGACTAAAATTTTGCAGAAACCTTGTGTTTCAAGACCGAAGGTTCTCTTCAACGAGCCTTAAAAATTAATAGATCGAGAGTTTCTTTCATCATTAAGCCTCGAACCCAATTGCACCGTGTCGCGATCCATAATACAGGATGATAGCACACTCCTTAACCGACATCAATTACCGTCTCCCAGAGCTTCATTGAGTGACACATGAGTTTTATACCATAATAGTTCAAGCAACTCTTAATCTCGCCCTTGTTCTTATAGAGAGGGACAAGAGTACTCTTTCTCCGTTCATTTGAGATCTAAGTATTCCTCCAAATCTTGTTAAATAGATCTGTGAGCCATTTTATTACCGTCAGTCTTAACCATCTCCATACTTCAATAATGATTCCATCGGGACTAACTGTTCTCGTGCTTTCATGTTTTATTTTAGCAATATCCACAATTTACAGATATAAGAAAAAATCATAAATAATTCAAAAAACATATAGAGATGGACTATACATCACAAATGATTATTAAGCCTCCACCAACGAAGAGATTCACCTGATTGGAATTGCATGGAGGTGTTGTTTATATGATAATAAATAGCGCTTATCACAAAACTGAGGACACGAGGAACTCACAGTGCCTTCTGATGATATTTCTCCATAGTTTCCCTCCATGCAGGTAAGATATCTATACGAGACAAAAATGATCGATAGTCAACGCATGCACATTAAAAGCACAACCTATACGAACTTGTTTTGAATTGGTATTTTTCAAAAAAGGACATTAGTTTATGTAAAAGTAAACCTAAAAGAAAGATCAAATTTAGTTATCGTTTTTCTAATCTCAGCCTTGGTCCTTTCTATCCCATACTTGCTGAAGATTATTGGAGTTCCTATGATATGCTTAAAAGGGGGTGCATGTATGGTCTGTGATTCACTTTGTCAACATGCACACCTTACCTTGATGTGACTTCAACATTCGACAACTAGATTCTGAACCAGTTTCTATGCAAAAGATCATTCCTTCCTAAAATATTTACCTGCATGCGGCCACATGTTTGGCCCGTAGAATGGTTTCTGTGCATCAGGATCATCTTCAGAAAACTCAATACCAATGTAATATCCCTCTTTATAATCTCCTGCAACGTGTTGAAACAAGAAGATTTAAACCCAATTAAAAACAAGAACCACAACAAATTCCAGATGGTTGTGACCAATGGAATAGCAATCATGCAAATGCCTCATTCATTATGCATTTTTTGAATATAGCGTGAGAAACTGGACCAGAATACTGTAGCTAGAAGAGGTTCATCTGCACCAATTTTAGGTCGCAGGAAAAGTCAAGAAAGAGAAACGAAGTCCTCTTTGCGCAAGTTCTATGGCGAGCCAACCTTAGGCGACTCTTTGGCTTTAGATTTTCCAGATTCAACATCCATTATCTTATAATAATGACAATTTGCTATGACATATGAATTATTGGACATAGACATAAGTTCTTCTGCACTAGTTGAAGGGGCACACATAATACATGAGCATAAAAACTGAAATAATTGTTTTCCAAATGAGTTTGTATCAAAATAGACAAAAGCTAGACAATCAAGGTATTAATAAAATAATATTGAATAGGAAGTGATACTTTTGAAAACCAAAAGAGCCATATTAAAGATACCACAATGATTCTCGAAAGGGCACTTCCTTAATGTATAGTATAAATACAATATCATAACCTAAAAAATACAAAAGCCATAGGGTATAGCACAAACCATGTATCTGATTGACAGGATCCAATCGTGAATCAAAAACAGGTGTATAGCCTCGATATTTTTCATTCCTTAAAACCTTCATCTTTTCTTCCATGGGCAAACTGAAAAATCTTTTGCTTTGCAAGAAAACCTCCTCCATGAATTCATTATCAATTCCATGATTGATAACATAGAAGAACCCAGTATCTAAGCAAGCCTAAAAAATTCATTCATAAGCTAATGTGTGAGGATATGGAATCAGCTTTTGACATACAAGAGAGAGAAAAACAAGATAAACGAACTCCACATCAAGATTATTACTATCACTTCAGGTAGCAGTTCTCCAACATTGACATAAAATGTGAATAAAACAGTACCATGAAAATTCTTCTATGAAAATCAAGCCAAATGGCACATTTTTGGCTCGCATGTTGAACCAGACAAAGATAGAATTCAATATTATCGTGATTATCATAAATCTACATAAGATTATGAAAACTGTGATAGATATTATTATAAGTGTTTATTTGTATAATATTTCCCACCGATAACGAGGTCGATGATTATAATAAAACTACGAGAAACAAGAATTAGCAATTTCTAAAAAAATTGAAATTCAATCATGCAAAACCCAATCAATTACAAAACTTAAAATCCAATTACCATCCTCCATAATCTCTCTCACTCACCCGAACGAATCCATACACCAAATAACAACAGAAACACACGTGCAAAGCTTTTACATGAAGCAGAAAGCAGAGCAAAATGAGCGATGGAAAAAGTAATCGTTGGATACAATTTCTTTTGCAAAAAAAACTAATATTCAGATGGAGTGATCAAAGAGTGGGGAAAAATCCACTAAGAACACAAGGCTTCTGATAAAGCCCATCACTATTTTCGTTCAGTCTGACGTTAACCAGGATTATACATACAGAAGATGACTAAATTGTGTGAACACTGAAATAGCATAATTTGAGCTATGGATTTGCCTGTTTGAGGAGTGAAACGGAGGGCTGAATATCAGGGCTAGAAAGATCGACGCAGTTCAGAGCTGAAACGCTGGCCGATTCCGGAAGTTGCGTCCTTGATTTCACCGACATAGCTGCAGATAATGTTTATTTTTTTCCTTTTTTTCCCCCCACAGAATCCAAGACAAGATATCTTTAATCCAAGACAAGATATCTTTAAAAATGAAATAGAGTATCTAATAATAACAACTTACTGTAGATTGCATTTAGACGAAATAATTTTAAATTTAGACGGAAGGATTTTGATTTAAAAATAATAATTTAAAATATAATAATCATTCAAAAATGTAAAGAAAAAAACATTGATACCTCTTAAATATAGTCACCATCTGATTGGTCGATGTGATGCCCCGAAATTAATTAATTGCAAGTAAGGCATTAATTATGTTTATATGATGTACCATGTGTTGATGGATTTATGTGTTGGGTATTAAGATGTTAACATGATTTACTTGTGTTAATTATTAAATATGAGGAGGATATGTTTTTAGATGAAGTTTGGAGCACTCTTGTAAAATGCCTTTAAAATACTATGTTGGAGCATTTTATACATCATGTTAAGTTTGGGGTACAATTTTTAATTAAGTTTAAGTCACCCTTTTTAAAATCCCCTACCCATCACTTTAACCCCTTTACCTTTCACTTTATTAAAATCCCCAAATCACTTCCCAAACCCCAAACCCTACCCATTTTCGAGTTCCACCAAAAGAGGAGAAGAAAAGTTCCACAAAAACTTTGTTTGTGTGATTTTTGCTAGGATTTGGAGCCTACAAGAGGTATGGAACCATTCCTATAAGTTTTATGATGTTTGGTGTTGAAATGGGTTAAGTTTTTGATGTTTTATGTGGGTTTGTTTGGGTATGTGTTGTTTATGGTTGGGGTATGATTTTTGAAGTGTTTTATGTGGGTTTTAGTGGGTTATGATGTTATTGAAGTTGTTAAGAAGTTTGGTTTTGGGTGGCATGTGGAAGAGCTTGAAAAATGAGCATTAATGGCGAAAATTCGTAGCACAGCACTCGGCGATCGATCGCCCGTTCTTGGCGATCGATCGCGAGTCTCCAGTGCCCGCCAGTAGCATTTGGCGATCGATCGCCACTCTTGGGCGATCGATCGGCGAGGCTGGCGATCGATCGCGCCAAAAGTGGCGATCGATCGCCAAGGAAGGGATTTTGCCCCCTCGTCCAGTGCGATCTCGCGATCGATCGCGAGCTGTAAAAAGATGGATTTTTGATATTTACGTGGGATTTTTGGATATTGGACTATATTTAGCTTCTAATATCAATTTGTATGGTTATGTAGAACCATCCCAGGTGCCCACGACTTCAAGGAGATAAAGTCTACGATTTCTCCTTCTTTTGGAATTAAGGTACGTAAGATACGTACGAGCATCGGACGGTAAACCATACCCTTACATATTATGATGACACGGCCTGCTTCTCTGATTCTGTTTTTTCTGCTTATTTTTAGAGAAGCAATAGCAGAAATAATGAAATAAAACACTAAAAATCTATTTTTTTGTCTGAAAAGTTGATAGGCAGTTTGCAAAAGCATTTGCAAACACCCACTCAGGGTGTGTTTGCAATTGCTTATGCAAATCACTTCTATGTTGCTTTTGCTTAAAGTCAGAAAAAATTGATTTTAAGCAAACGTAATGAGTGTTTGCTATTAAAATAAAAAAGCAGCTTAATAAACTTCAATTAATTACAAAATTGCCACCAAACAACTTAAAACAATAAAAAACATGTCATGACTTGATTCTCAGCTTCTACTTTTTTCTGCTTATTATCAGATAAGCAATAGCAGAAGCAAGAAAATATAACACTCAAAATCTATTTTTTTATCTGAAAAGTTGATAAGCAGTTTGCAAAAGCATTTGCAAACACCCACTTAAGATATGCTGAAAATAAACTGTTATTTACATTAGATAATCTTTGGTCCATGCAAAAGTTTATCAATTCCTCCCTCCTTTAATAAGGCATTGTCCTCGAGGCCATTCAATTTTTGACCCGGTTGTTCCTTAGTGAGTGGGGAATGTTCTGTTTTCCAGAAAGAGGGAATGGTGTGCGATTCGTGACTCGTATAACTCTTCCCAGGTGGTCGCTTCCGGTGGTGTCTATGGCCATCGCAACAAATATTCTTCTCGTTGTGGGTCATTTTCCACTTCAGGTACGATTAAGAGGAAGGGGTTTGCATTTATATCCTGGAGCCCATTTTTCGTCACACGTATAACAAAGGCCCTAGATCTCTTTTCCCAAGGCTTTGTGTGTTGGAGATGTATAGTTGAGTTGGATGAGGTACCAGTGGTGTAGGGCGATTGGGTGGAAGGGTTTTTTTCGGGTATTTCGGTTTGTATATTTTTGGCAGTGAGGTGTGCATGCATATTTGTGATGATAAACTGTTGATAGATTCTTCCAAAGTTGAGATCATCGCAATCTGTGACTGCATGAGCGGAATCATGTCTAATCGGGTCTGTGCATTTTGGGTATGGACTTGAAGGTTTTGTACCAAGTCACTTAAAGTGGCTACTTGATCTTCAATTGATTGCTTGGACTAGGACGGTTTGGACGGCATGTCTCTCAACGAGAGCACCAAAATGATAAGAATATCAATGATTTTGTTCCAATTCGAGGAGGAACGGGACTCCAAAAAATTAAGGTACGAAAGATAGCTTTTGGTCAAACTAAAGATGAGTTTTTTCATCAATAATTAGGTCCTATTTATTAGGAATGGCAACGGATCGGGTATGGGACGGGTTTGACCAATCTCAGGACCCGCCCCGCTACACATAAAACCCAGACCCGCCCCGCCCCAGTTAGACCCGCGAACCCGGCGGGTTTACCCGCCACGCCCCGGTTCCAGTTTTTTTTTTATTTTTTTTAAAAAAAATTTAGCTAGAAATCAATTTTAAAACACAAAAGTTGAGTTTTGTGATTAAATTTTATGTTTTCTCTAGTAAACATTTATAATAAGCATTGCAAAACTATCTTTAAACTACTAAATATTTATTAATTTGCTCTTATTTGGGGCGGGTTCATTGTGGGTCCGAGTTTTGACCCGTCTCATTGCCATCCCTACTATTTATACAAAAGGAAGCTGTAAAAATACCACTAACACACTAAAACATAAACTCCTAATATTAAGGACCACTACTCGCTAACACATTAGATCTACTGCTTTGTTAACTATGCTTTGTTAACTATTTAAGATATTGCTGAAAATAAACTGCTATTTACATTAGATAATATTTGGTCCATGCATGAGCTTAAGGAGTTAGATTTCGAAAAGGCCATTGTAAAATTATATTATGATTTTTAATATTATTGGATAGGATAAGGGATATCTATAGGAAAAATGGTGGTTGAAGGATTCAAGAATTGGGATTAAGTTCGAGTCGGGGGAGATGATAAGTTTTGGGGCGGTTTGGTTCCACCCCCAGCCGCCAGCTCAAGCTAATATTCAGCTCCATTCTCAATTGAGAAAATTAAGCTTCGCGTAATTGAATTTAGCAAAGTACGAATTAAGATTAAAGTGGAAAAGCACAGAGTCTATGGAGAAAAGTTGATTATATGTGTGATTGACGAAATTTGCAAGACTGGTGCACTCGAGGAAGACTCTGATCGTGAGTATCGCGTTCGTGTGTGATGGGAGATGATAAATCCTTAGGCATAATGGGGAACAGCAGCAGAGAAAGGGATCGAGAGCTTCTGATACCGGTGGCGGATTCTATTGACCATCATCAGCACCACGATGACGGCGCTTCCTCCTCCTCCAAGCCCTCTCCCTCTGCTTCCTCCTCTCACCATCACTCTGGCTTCGAGGTATTAATATATGTATCCTTTTGTGTCCACGTTTCCATTTTAGGGTTTACCTTGTAAGTACTAGTAGTTTGACTGGGGTTATTTAAAAAAATAATTTATATTTACAAAATATTTAACAAAATAACATAAAATATAAAACCTTAATTTTCTGACCCAAAACGGCAACTGAGTTGGCGTGTTCAAGGGTAACGCCAACCCAGTTGACGGGACCAACTTTATAAAAGTTGGACACGCCAACCAAGTTGGCGTGTCCAACTTGTTTTTTTTTTAATATATAAAAAACAATTTAAAATAAAAAAATATATATAATAAAAATATGTCTCACCTTATCATTGTCCAGAAAATATATCAACTTAAATATAATTTGATAATTTTACACAAAACCAGAATTTTACATGATTTTGTAAGTTAATATAAATTGTTCCTTCAAAAATATATTACCAAACATACTTTTATTCTATAAAATCACTTCTCAGGTTGGCATGTACATCTTAGTTTTTTTTAATAAAAAAACAAACAATTTATAATAAAAAAATATAATAAAAATACGTCTCATCTTATCAGGAAAATTGTAAAATCTTCTAGCATGAATTGCGCACTAGAAGAAAAAGGACTTGACAGAGTTGTGACACCGACATCTTGGCCACATAAGTGAGAATAATCTTACACGCATCATGAGTAGCAGGTCCTACCGAGTATAAATCAGGATCATATGAACCACTGCACAAATGGCAGGAAAACAAAACAGGATATCATTCAAGGAAGTGGCCGTTATAAGGCATCCACGTATTGGTGAACATGCATTTGGGTTCATAACTTCATATGCGACCCTCCAGGTCTGCCATGCCTTGCATATTTTTCATTTAGAGTTGCTGCATCTTCAAACTTGGTTCTTTTTTGTAAGTCTATGACCTTAAAAACTGATGGTCGGAGATTTTAACTTCCACACTGCTCACATAATAACATTTTTACCCCTTGATTTTTATTCTTACTAATCTTGATGTATCAGTGATCCCGTGAAGATTGTCTCGTTTGATTTCATCTAACTTTTGTTTTTTGGGCCGTGGGGTACCTCTTGCTAACTTCCCTTTGCACTGTGAGTGTTTCAATAAAAGATCGAAATAGTGGGATGAAGTCCCTCTAAATTGATTTTCCTTCTTATTAAGGGTTGCAACTTGTAATTGAATGATCTATTTTGAAACTAATATCATATTAGCATCTCTCTTAATGTGATCATGGGCCACAATATATATCTGTTTCCATTTATTTTTAAGTCAATAGATCCCTTGTTCTATGTCAAACTTCACTTAAATTTTGTCTATGATTCCAGAATTATTCAGGATGCTGTGTTTATGTCCCAACAAACTTTACATTGGTGGTATATTCTTGGTCAGTGCCAAAGATGTTATAAGACCAAACCTATCTGTTCGAGAAGGGATTGGTAAGATGTCTTTGCCGTGAATCTTCTGTCTGCTAAAGTTTATCCTCAAGTTTTTTTGCCTTCATGTGGTGTTTTGTTTTTCAAGCAGGCATTTCAATACCTGAGTGCATATGTTTCTATTTCATGTACATCTGTTTAAGAATGATGACAATAGAATGGCTTAATAACGGCTAGAAGGACCAGAAACGGTTGTCCCTTACAGCACAGGAATAATTCAACTCGGTTGAATTGTTTTGTGTATCTTCAAAGACCATTTTATTATCAAAACCCCCTCTACAATTTCGTTTATAAGTATAATGAGTTTTTTTGGTGTACTTTCTACATGTTATTTATTCCAAACGCATAATATATAATTAGGGTAGATTAACAAAATAATATATATTAAAATATGATATTCAGGAAGAGAGACATAAACTATTAAAAATAAAAAAAATTCGTTTTTTATGGTTGGGGTGATGTAATTTAAAAGTTTGGCTTCTTGAGTAACGTTAAATTGTATATTTTGCACTCCCTTCTAATATATTTTTTGATAGCTTCTTAATTTCAAGGCAGATTGAAGCTTTTTTTTAGAGAATGTAAAATGATACAAGTGCAATAGTAGAGGGAGATTAATGAATTTAAAGTGCCTCAGCAACACAAAAAACATCATATTGAAATTGGATAGAAAATGTCTAATGGTATCATGCTGCTGATAAATTCAGATCGAGGTAGTATTTGCATTTGCCTTAGGAAATGTTGTTCTTTCTCTGATATACTGGACATCTACTTGTTATGGCACCAATTAGGAAGGATTGGTCGACGAAATATAAACCGATGACTGAACCTTGATATAGCCCAGAACAATACATTTTTAATACCACGCGACATATTCATTCAGGATCAACTAGGACAAAACTAAAGTATTGGGTCGAACTATCCTTTGGTGTCGAGGCATGTTCATGGGGAGGGGTTGAGAGACAAATACTTTATACCAGCTCAAGAATGCTTAATAGCCTAATATATGATCAATAATATTTTAATGCATTGTTTTTCATTAACATTCTCCCTCCGGTATGCACACTTTTTAGTTATGTGCAGAAATTGTTGTCTGGTGGCATGTCAATGCCCCAGATCCTGTCTACCTTGGATCCAAGAATTATTCAAGTCGATAGAAACTGAGATGCATGAAAGTACATTTGGGCACATCATTTCTCAACTTCTCCTCGACTTTACATGATTGTAGGTTAGCCTCTGGCATGTTGTCATAGTTTACTTGTGATAACATGAAACATCTTGAAGTATCAGATTCCCTATCATTTATGTAACTATTATTCAGTTGTGCGAAATTAATATAATTCAATTTAGTAACGTAATACAAAAATAAATAATATTCAAATTGCTTCCAAGTGGGTAATAGTACATACGATTTTTAGGGAATATTCATGTCTCATCCATACTCACCAGTGATATGAAACATGACAAGGGCGCAACATTTTTTTTAGTCTACTACAAAAGAAACTATCATTTTTCATAACAAAAATTTCAATTGGCATTTAAATTTAAGTGATCAGGAAGAATACAATCCAATCACTCACAATTTCCATAGAGAGATGACATATAAGTTCACTTCTAAGCGAATAATATTTGAAATTCTACAAGTGCTTACTTGAACTTGTTTTCGGAACAAACCGCCACAGGTCCACAGCAACATCAACTTCCTTTTTCTTGTGAAATTTGTACAGTTGGGGAACGTCGAATCGGAGCTAAGAAAGAGATGGTAGCTTCTTATCAATGCAAGTAGTTCAAAAGCTAAATTAAAACGCTATATCTAGAGTACCGAAATCAATAGAAGCAGGTGCATTGAGCTAGCAAAGTGACAGAAACATATAAGTCAATATTGGATACCTCGCACAAAACTTCGGCACTGACCGCATTAAACTCTCGCAAAGACGTTCTTTTGACATGCTGCAGTCACCATAAATCAAGAACGTAATAAAGCACTGCATTTTCGTAATATCATGACAAACTGTATGATGCGTCACTTATAATATTTGCTGAAAATAAATTTAGGCAGAAAATGGATGCTAGAGACGAATAACATTTAGGTAGAAAATAGATGTTGGAAGCCCTGAAGCTCTGTCAGTATCTAGCAAAGTGGTGCAGAAGTGGAGTATAGGCATGCACAGAAAGCACAAACGCCAAAGGCCCACAACAAAGGAGCTAAACTTATACTTGGAACAGGCCGGGAAATGATTACTAGCTAAACAGGGAACTATGCAGAGAATGAGTCAAAAGGGCAAACAATTTAATTTGGTCATTAAAAAGAAGTAAATTATCAAAGCTCTGACAGAAAATTAGTAGAATCTAGATAATAATTGTTGGAACGTGACTGCCGAATCTCATTTATGAATCATTAACAAAAATTGCATGACAAGTGACTGCAATTTGGAAAGCAACATTAACATTCAATTGCAATTCAATGCATACCAAAATACGAAAACAAATTCAAATATAAATCATTCCAGCTTCATGCAAAAATACAAGCTTACGTCTCTTGTTGTGCTCTTGTGCAACGAATAAACTGCTTGAGAAGCAACCTGACATTTAAAACAAAAAAGAAGATATATCAGACACAAGAAAGTAGCAATTGAGGCCTCCTTGCGACATTTTCACATAGAAACACATTGAGAAGATGTAGTTCACGAGTTACCTTCAAAGCTGTGGAAAGAAATTCCATGTCAGCTCCTTTCTTTCTTGTTCCAAATGGAGGATTCAATACAACAGTATCAACAATTCCACCTATACAAACGTCACAAACTATGAGTCAACATTTCAATCAATTCAAGGAGTACAGCACTTCAACCGACTTTGCATTCATATGTATACTTCTAATATAAATACTCAATGTCCAAACTCACACATACAACAGAAAAAATCTTGGTTATCTAACAATTAAGAAGGGTCTTCCAATACTCTCATTCAAGATAAATTCATCACATGTAACAGGGATGTATTAGTCAAAGTATTTGTGTATTTGGTCAAATTCATGCAGAGAAAGAACTACCTCGCCATCTTAAGTGCCTTATATCACATTGGATGAAATCCACGTCTAACTGCAAATGCAATTCATCATGAACAGAAAGAAACCATGTCAGCATTTCATATTCAATCACATAACAACATCAAACTATCTCAATTAGGAGAAGTGTCGCCTCCCCATATAATGGCAAGATAAAAATGAAACTTAAACAAACTTTTGAGCATGCTAACCAACTCATAGTTGGAATTTTCATAAATTTGAAAACATGCACAACTGAAATTAAAGGTTAGAAAAAATAACTGTCCATACAAACCCTCAAAGTCAAAGATTATATGATGATGCTTCGAAACTGCAAGACAGAAAAGAATAATATCTAGATTCCTTGCTAGCTTTACAAAGAACACATCCTTGCTAGCTTTACAAAGAACACATCAATCATGGGATGCCTTCATGGAGAGATGTTTTCCTTCGTAATACATCTTGATTATCTAATTTATTAAGGGATAAAATCCAGTTAAATAATTGTGTTTTGTGGATCGTGGTTTCCACACGAGACAGATGCAATGGAGATTCAAAAGAAATATACCGATCTTCAGCAACGTTAATCCCTAACTGAACTCACTTGACAATCCGGAGAGCTCTAAACAAGGTAACAGAGACTCATCCGATTGAACCTTCTCGAACTGTTACTTTTTAAACAGTTACTGAAAGTTGAGCTCTATCAATAAACATAGATCAATGACACATATCAGCTTATAACCAGCAACGCACGTGTAAAACCAGACCTCTAGATCATCTGCATTTGAAGAAGCAATTTCTATAGATTCAGCATCAATATCAATCCCAATAACATGCCTGATCAAACAAAGCAATCATCAACATCCCGCATGTTTCAAAAAATACAATTCAATCCCAGAGCTGGAATCAGGTAAGTTTAAGATTTATTTACAACAGCACAAACATGACACATAAGCAGAAGCGCAAAAGAGAACCCTATTCACTTACTTTGCACCTAAAAGAGCAGCAGCAAGTCCTAGTGTACCGCAGCCACAACCAAAATCTGCAACAACCTTATCGTTCACATCCCCAAATGAATTCTCCGCCTAATTTTATGCAAAAAAAAAAATTATTCCATATATAACCATGAGATAACTATACAATATTAACATAATTGGCAATCAAAATTGCATAAATTCAACATACGAAGAAAAGGGCATCCGCTAAAAGTAGGAAAAAGAGAAGAATCATAATATAAAGAATATTTACAGTGTAGAGCAACCGAGATGCAATGTGGGGTCCAGTCGGATATTGTTCCAATTCAATCTGTTTTTATCAAAAGAGACTCCAATACTTTTAATTTACACTTATCATATTGTACAGAATGAACAAAATAAACTTGCATTCGAACAAAGAAAACTCCAGAATATGCAGGGAGACCTTTGGGTTGTCGAACTGTTGCAGAGAACCAAGGTGGCTCTCCAGCTGCTTCAGCTTCATCTTCGGCTGGGGGAAGCTAAGCGCGTGCCCTAGTAAAAATGTTTCGAAATTTTCATGGAGATGATAGATTTTGTTAAGAAATTTGGAAATCTACAAGAGGAAAAGACAAAAGAAAATTGATAACTTAGCAATAAATTATATAATTTTGTTATATAGGTGACTAAAATTATAGCTCGGGTTACGTAATATCCTGTAAATTATATTGGCCAAGTAAATAGCATAAGCAAGCTTTGTGCTGACTGGCGGCAAGCTCGATCAAGAAAATGTTTGTACGAAAATTAAACTCGTGATCAAAGATCTTCATGTACTTACTCTACCAACTCGTTCATTCCAAAAATAGTTTGAATCATAGTATTGATTCTATACAAACAGTGTTTAATCATTTAAAAGTTGCATAATAATTAGTTTAAATTCGATATTAGTAATAACAAAAAAAAAAAAAATTCAAAGTGATTGAAATATTTAATTTAAGAGAAGACAAAATATATTATGTTGTATATAATATTTTTTTATCATATAATAATAATAATTTTGGCTGCCCATTCATATAAAATATAACATCCCCATGCTCCAAAACAAAATGCATGAAGTCTTTCGAGAAAATTTCTAATAAACATTCAAGAACTCAGAGCCTAGCCTTTTGCCGTTTGAATCACAAAGTAGCGACACGCAGTTCACCATTTGATGATCTTCAAAACAATTCTGCCACCCTCCCGTCTCGCCAACCAATCCACCGTGCCAAAGAAATTGCTCTCCTGGTATCAAACTCTACAAATCTGAAACAACTTCGCCAGGTTTTTGGCCATGTGATTCGCACCCATTTTATGGAATTGTACCCGGATTCATTCCATTATAACAACATCAGTAGAACCTACGGGAGATTAGAATCATACACAGAAGCATTACATGTTTACATAATGATGTGTCGTGCTGGCATTTCGCCTGATCAATTTTCACTACCTATTGTTTTGAAAGCTGCGAGCCAAAGTTTGGATATTGAGTTTGCAAGACAAGTGCATGGGATTGCAGTGAAGGTTGGGCTGGAAACTGACATGTATTGTGAGAGCGGGTTGATCAATGTGTACTGTAAGGCGGGTGATTTTGAAAATGCCCGCGCTGTGTTTGTGAATAACACTGACAGAAAACTGGGGTCTTGGAATGCTATTATAGGAGGGTTATCGCAAGGTGGGCGTGTAAAGGATGCCATACAGATGTTTGTGGAAATGAAACAAAGTGGGTTTAAGCCTGATGATGTGACTATGGTTAGTGTCACTTCGGCCTGCGGTAATCTGGGTAACTTGAATTTAGCTCAACAGTTACACAAATTTGTGTTTCAGGTAAAAGATTTCGTAAACTCTGACCTTCTTATGATGAATTCACTTATAGATATGTATGGAAAATGTGGTCGAATGGACTTTGCTCGTACGATTTTCAGTGAAATGGAGGAGAAGAATGTATCCTCATGGACTTCTCTAATTGTTGGCTATTCTACGCACGGGCATGTGAGTGATGCCCTCGAGTGTTTCCGCCATATGACAGAAGCTGGAATTAGGCCGAATCACGTCACTTTTGTTGGAGTTTTGAGTGCTTGTGTGCACGGGGGATTGGTCCAAGCAGGGAAACATTATTTCAATATAATGACGAAGATTTATGGGATTCGTCCTCTGTTACCTCACTACGGTTGCATGGTGGATTTGCTCGGCCGTGCAGGACTTCTCGATGAGGCCAAGTCTATGGTGGAGCAGATGCCGATGAAAGCTAATGTCGTGATATGGGGGAGTATGATGGGTGCATGTGAAAAGTATGGAGATGTGAAGATGGGGGAATGTGTGAGCAAACATTTGGTGGAGTTGGAGCCAGAGAATGATGGGGTATTTGTGGCTTTGTCGAATATATATGCCAGCCATTGTATGTGGGAAGAAGTGGAGCGGATGAGGGAAATTATGAAGCAGAGAAAACTGGCTAAGATTCCTGCTTACAGCTTGCCTGACGGTTCATACTGAAATCTTACGTTAATTAGAGTTAGTAGGGGATATCGCATATAGTGTAGGAGGATCAATATAGCTGACCCCGCTAAGTTAAGTAAATGCTTGATCGTTATCTTTGGTGCTCAAGCGCTATTAATCAAGTTTGGGCTGATGATGAACTCAATAAGTTTTCCAAATTTTAGCTCGAAATGACCCGAATTTATGAATTGCTGTTACAGCAGTATAATATTAATAATATAGTCATCTATGTTGCATCGATACTTCAAAAAATATCACGGTCAAGTATCGGATACTTCTGGGATACGGATACGCGTAGATACGGCACCGATACGAATCGGATACGCCACGTGGCGTATCCGAGGACAAAAAATAAGTTTTTATTTCGGATACGTTTCGGATACGGTCAAGATACGCCGCTGACCGTATCCGATACGGGTAAGATACGGGAATTTTTGGAATTTTTTTAAAAAATAGGGTTGAAACTGTAATTAAAATTAAATTATTTAATTAAATCCCTATTTCCTAACCACTTTAATGTGTTTATGTCGATTATATGCTTGAAATTTTTAGATGTCCTGGATTAATATTTTACCATTTGTCAGTGAAATTGGTGAGTTTGCAACTTTATTATGATTTCTAATGTTTTTAATGTTAATTATATGCTTGAAACTTGATTTCTTACAAATATTATTTATTATATATTTATATATATATAAATAAATTAATAAACTTTGCCGTATCCGGAAGTATCGTATCCTATAAATTTCGAAAATCTCGTGCGGTCGTACCCATATCTACGTATCCACGTATCCGCGTATCCGTATCCGTGCAACATAGATAGTCATGAATGGAAAGTTAATTGCTACCCAAAGGGTGCTACTATTTGGGTAGCATCCATGATTGATCTGACCTGTTTGATGCTATCAGGTCGATAGGACCCACCACTCACTCGCTAGCATGGAACTAGTCGTCAACTAGTCATGAATAAATGATGAGCATTCTCTCGAATTAGCTTGATACTAAAGTTGAATGGTGATAAAAAGGATAAATACTTGTATATATTTGATTTGGGTCCCAATTATGGATCAACTCAATATAAATTTGTATATTAGTTTATGTAGGTATTGTAGTTTTATACTAAATTGGTGTATAAATCAAGCTCAAACCAACTACTTTTTTCCCATATAAAGTAGCTTGGAGGAGAGACTATACTAAAATTGCTGTTATAAATTTGGCTACTTAACTTCGTCATAAATTGGGCTTGGTTGACTCGAATCCAGGATCTTGAGCTTAGGTAATATAATAGAGGAAATTACAAGTAGGTACCACTTTTTAAAACATCTTTCAACTAAATCTAGCAAAATATTTTCTTTTCAACTAAATATATCTTTTGAAAAACATATTTCACATAAGTCCAATTTATTAAACCCTAATCTAACTGGTCTATTTTTATTACTAAATTACCCCTATTGCAAGCAATAAAATCCATCATAAAAAATTTGATATTTCTAACATAACGATTATCGTTTCCGAAACTTTTTTCATCCAATTCATTGAGCAGCTGATTTCGATCGTGTTTTAATTAGTTTTCTGATTTTAGATTGTTCGATCTGTCCAATATATATTCAATTAACTGTTAATTGATCAAATTTTCCTGAGATTTTTATCGTTAATTGTGATGGATAATGAAATCATGATTCTTTTGAAATTTAGAGAGGAAACACTGGTTTTGAATGTTAATTTCGGTTTCGAATTCAGTGATTTAATAGGCTGTGCATCTGCTAAGTGGTCTGATATGAATGCCGATGAATTTTGTTTCAAATACTCAATCGATGGGCATCCTAATTGTTGTTTGAGTAATGCGATTGATATGAGAAATATGTTTTTGTTGTGTAAGATGATCAATCTTTGCTTGTTGACAGTGCATGTTGTTGATGGTAATGCTTCATTGTTGAGGTCTGTTGATGAATGTGTTGGTAGTTTACCGATTGTGTCTACCGGTGCATGTGACATACATGCACCGGTAGACAGAATTGCTTGTGGTATAAACTTTTTGACAGAGTCAAGCGGTATACGCAATATACATGAACCTATAGAGTCTATTTCTGCCCGTGATTTACACCCATCAATAGAATCAGGTGGTGCACATATATCGACAAAACAAATTTGCAGTTCACCATCAGGTCTAGGACTTGATTCAGAATATCGAAGATGCAATATTAAAGGCAAGGAGAAGTTGTTGTTATGTTCTGGATGGTCATCAATTATTAGTAGGGTGGGTCAAGTATTTAGAGGTGGTGTTGAAGAGTTTCGAAGTGAGTTGAGTAAATATTCCATGGAGGTTGGGTTTGATTACAACTATGTGAAAAATAATAAAGATAGAGTAGTTGCTGAATGTTCTAGGAAGCATGTTGATGGGTGTGGCTGGTTTGTGAGTGCCAACATTTCACGTGTAAATGGTTCTTTCTACATAAAAAAATTGAACAACATTCACATGTGTGGTCTACGAGTCATGAAAGACAAATCAAAAAGGATTGTTTCACATTTAATATCAGAAATTATTTGTGAACGAGTCAGTTCAAATCCAAACTTTTCTGCTAGGTCTGTAATGGAGTTAATGAAAAAAGATTATGGGTTGGATATAACATACATTAAGGCATGGAGAAGTGTGGAGAAGGCTAGGTCTACTGCTTTTGGAAATTATGATGAGTCTTTCAAGGAGTTGAAGTGGTACATTGATGCGGTGAAGACGACTAATGTTGGGAGTTTTGTAGAGCTTGAAGTTGAGGACTGTAACCGATTCATCCGTTTGTTTGTGTCGTTTCGTGCTTGTATGGATGGTTTTAAATTTTGTCGCCCTATGTTATTTCTTGATGGAACTTTTTTGAAATCCCGTTTTAAGGGAATACTTCTGTCAGCTACTGCAAAGGATGGGAATCAAGGTAAGATGCAACAAGATTATAATATAAATGAGATTTTACATGCATCGAAGTCTGTCGGTGCATGTATATTACATGCACCGATAGACTTCTGCGTAAAAAAATGCTACATGATATAAAATTAATCGGATCGAATGCGGTGCATGTATTATACATGCACCGCTAGTCTATCGGTGCATGTATATTACATGCACCGATAGAAATAGGATTCTCTATCATTTAGTACTACATATTCATGTAATAGAGAATCGGTGCATGTAGTTTACATGCACCGAATATTTATCGGTGCATGTATATTACATGCACCGGTAGAACTTGTCGTATCTAAATGTATCACTAAAGGTTATATAAGTGCATCATATAACATAAATTGTATTTTTTGCTTTATATGTTTTGATTATTTTAATGTAGGGTTGTTCCCCCTGGCTTTTGCTGTTGTGGACTCAGAGAACTTTGATAATTGGTGTTGGTTTCTATCTTGTCTGAGCAAGATTGTAGATAATGGTGGAGATATTGTTTATATATCTGATCGGAATGTTGGTTTGATGGAGGCTTTACCCGTTGTGTTTGGACCTTCTCCAAAACACTTTTTTTGTCTTTATCATTTGAAATGCAACCTCCGGGACAGATATGCTGGCAAACATTTTTCGAACCAGTTTCGGGAAAGGATGTGTTACTTGTTGGATGAGTGTGCATATTCGCCGACGGTGGCTATTTTCACAGAGAAGCTTGCTATTTTGAAACGAGAAGGTGGTTCAATTGTAGAAGGGTTTTTACAGGGTCTATCTTTGGAGAAATGGACAAATGCTTATTCATGCGGCATGCGATATGGAGAGATGTATTCAAATGCAGCAGAGTCTTTCAATTCGTGGATATTAGAGGCAAGGGGTCTGCCTATTACTCATATGGTGGATTGTATCCGGGTTAAGCTAATGAGCTGGTTTTATGATAGGAGATCAATGGCTGCACGATGGAGTGGGGTTCTGTGCGCGAAGATGGAAAAGAAATGGTATTTTAACGAAAATCAAGGTCGTGCATGGAATGTGAAGATGTCTACTGACTCTTGTTTCGAGGTGTTTTCATATCCTTCAGTTACTGTGCGCCTTGATGTTCGTACGTGTACTTGCTATCAGTGGCAGCTTGATGGATTCCCATGTCCTCATGCGATTGCTGTATTTAGGAGGAACAAGATGGCCATAGATGAAGTTGTTGATGTATATTTCCATGTTCGTACTTATAAGAGTTGCTATGAAGGAGTTATAATTCCGATTCCAGGACGTTCAAGTGATGATTTTGCTCAAATTGTCACGGATACGAATATTTTACCACCACAAACAAAAAGGCAACCGGGTCGTCCAAAGAAGAGGAGAATTAGATCCAAAGGTGAAAACATTCGACAGTTGCGTTGTAGTCGGTGTAAAAAATACGGACATAATAGGAAGACTTGTAAGGAACCTATTTGATGTATTTTGTAAGTTTATGTTGAACAAAATTTAATTGTAGAAATTATTTGTTTGATTTGTTATTGGTTATTTAACATAATGATACAAATACATACAATTTATTAGTTGCATGTAATTTTACGTGCACCTATAGATTTAAGTTTCACATATAGGTGCATGTCATATACATGCACCAAAAGATTCAAGTTGAACATGGATAAATGAAAATGTGTATTCTATCGGTGCATGTGATATACATGCACCGGTAGAAACAAAATGTTAATGCATGTTAGTTTACATGCACCTGTAGACAGATTATTCAAGCATTCCATGTTCTATAACTGCAATTAAATGGCTATTGGTCCATGTGATTTCACATGCACCTATTGAAAATGTTGGATAAATGCAATTAATGAATTATCGGTGCATGTATATCACATGCACCGATAGAAACAAAATTTTACTTAATGTTTGTGTATTTACATGCATCGTAGTATCATTGTAAAATATATATTCAAGCTCGCATGTATGATAAATGCAACTGATGGTCTGCCGATGCATGTGATTTACATGCACCGATAAAAAACAAATTGAAGAGGTAATGTTATTCACATGCACCGGTTGATTCAAGTAGTTCATGTTTGATAAATGCAACTTTGTTTTATTTTAGTGTATTTACATGAATCGTTAGTCTCATTTGGTGAATGCGAAGGGACACACACAATAAAAATTAAACAAAGAGCACTTGTAGGATTCAATTTTTGTCCAGTTTATCATTAACCAACTAAAACACCAATATGAGTCTGTACAGTTATCCAATAACAAAATATATATACAACAAAGTATTAATCGTTGTCTTATACATTTGGAGGATGACTTTCACCATTTTTGCTCTATACATACTATTTATATCTACATTTGAATGCTTGGGCACTTCTTGTCCTCTCATAATTCTTTCCATGTTCATGCAAACAAACACGGCACAGTCTGCCGAGCCACCCTTTTGTTGCATTGCTTCTTTGAATGTTATGATTTCGTATGTATCTTCACTTGGACTGTAGGTGATGCCTGCTGAAATGGGAGACTCCTGAATGATTTTCTTCATCTTCTCTTCAACGTAGACTTTCTATATTTTCGAAGAAGTATTGTTATCAACTGGTAATTTTATAAAAAAAGTATTGAATTTTAAAAATAAGTGTATTTAAAGTAAACCTTACCAGTAATTTGGCCTTTTCAAAGTAATAATCTGTCTCCCCCTCAATTCGTGGCCTTATTGAATTGTAATGAGTCCAAACTGACTCTTGAATATCAAAGACAAGTAGTGTCCAGTGGTATCCTGGTGTTTTTAAGTGGTCTTCTTTGCCTGGGGTGTTTATTGGAAAAACCAAAAACCTATATGACATTGCCTCTGGTAGGAATTTATCAATGTTGTTTTCTGCTGAGTCTTTGTAGTAGCTTCCTAGTGAGATCAGTGCTGCGTATTGCTGCGAATTTGTATGAAATAATTGCATGATAAACGAATATCCAAAGTTGAATGGTATGATTGCACTTTGTTTAATGAGAAAAAAAATATTTAATAGTTGAAGTTTATTACCCAACACATGCTGTTGAACACATAGGCTATCTTCTTTTTTCCGGTATTGGCAATCTGGTTATTTACAATAATCGCCCAACGGTCAATCATCTGTATGTAATGATCAATCAGTTTCACAGATATATATAGTAGTTCATGTGCAAGACATACACCTAATATTATGTCGGTGCATGTTTACATGTTTGATAAATGTAAATAATGGTCTACCGGTGCATGTGAAAACACATGCACCGATACCACAAATTTGATTTGCTACAAGTTATTTACATGCACCGGTTGATTCAATCATCTGTAAGTAATGATCAATCAGTTTCACAGATATATATAGTAGTTCATGTGCGAGACATACACCTAATGTTATGTCGGTGCATGTATACATGTTTGATAAATGCAACTAATGGTCTACCGTTGCATGTGATTTAACATGCACGCATAGAAACTAAATTTTAATTAATGCTTGTGTATTTAAATGCATCGTTAGTAATTATCAAGTAAAATCATCATAAAAGTTTTATTCAAGCATTGCATGTTATATAAATGTAACTAAAGGTCTATCGGTGCATGTGATTTCACATGCACCGATATAAAAAAAGTGAATTGGTGCATGTTATTTACATGCACCGATTAACCAAATGTGAATTAATGTTTTTTTATCAAGTAAAACCATTAGAAAAGTATAATGCAATTGACTTACATCGTTGGCAAGAGGTACATCGTGAAGGATTTCAGCAATATCCGATACAAATAGCTTTCTGTTGGTGAATTTGTCTTTCCAGATAAGTCCCCTGCACACAGTTGAAGAGTCAGTGTCAAGGCGTTGTTTAATTAAATTAGACGTACCATTTTCCATGGTTCTTGTTTATATTCATTATGTAAGCCTTTTCATCTGCTGTTAAGAGCTTCATGGCAGGCATTGTGGTTTTGAACTTGAGAGGTCCATTATCTTTTTTCGTCTTCCCTTTTTGTTTATTGTCGCTGACGAAATCATCATCTCTCAGCTCTAGATCTACGGGATCATTAGTTGTACCTTTGTCTTTCAGACTTTGTAATGATTCCATTTCTGCAAAATTTTTATTTCCCTCTTCGTCATTTTTCTTGGTCCTCTTTGCCTTCCTCTTATCAGGGTATGTGTGGTCCAACTCCATTTTTTGCTGCCTGTCCTCCCTTTTCTTGATCCTCTTGACAAGGGATGTTTGTTCTTGCTTTTCTTTAAGGATCTGTTCTTGTTCTTCATTAATGATGAAGGAGGCAGCTTTGACATTGAGAAGCTCATTTTTCAGTGAATTATTCTCATCATTTACCCTTTCAAGGTCCGCATAGAGCTGTGTTATGATAGTTTCGAGCTCATCTTTCTTTTTTTTCATATCTTCGTAATTGTCTTTAATTTCTTTGATTTGCTCGTCTCTCATTAAAAGATTTGTTTTTGTTTCTTCCAGCTGGGCTGTTAGTTCCGCATATTCAAAAAATTGCGGTGTTGGAATTGTTTCTTGCTCATGATCAAAGGAATCAACAATGTTCTTCAGTTCTGTTATTTCATTATCCTTTGTCATGAGCTTCGCCTTCAATTCTTCAATCTCTGTTACAAGTACTGCAGCTTGAAGAATATCTTGTGCTTGTGTGTCATCAAGTTCATTCATTTCTTCAGACAGATTGGCGACATTTTCTTCGTTCTGGGCTGGTTCCTCATCAATAGCTACATCCACCATGTTGCCCTCCATTTCAATGTATTCATCATTGTATATATTTTCCTCTGTACTTAGTTGCTTCAGTTCCATGAGGACTCCGGCAATGGTGGAGTCCGCTGTTGTCAAAGATTCAGCTGTTTTAATGTTTGAATTCAAATTGGGAAGTTGATATGTCATTGGAGCTTCTATAGCACAAACAATGGCTTTATTCAGCATTTCATCTTCTTCAGCAGAAATTTGCAGAGGTTTTTTTACTATCTGCAATTGAATTGTTGGAAGTCTAGTTAAATTGCATGCACCAGCATAGTTTCATTGCATGCACCAGTATAGTTAAATTGCATGAACCTAATGAACTATCGGTGCATGTATATCACATGCATCGATAGAAACAAAATGATAATTAATGCTTGTGTATTTACATGCATCGTTAGTACATATCAAGTAAAATCATTATAAAATATATATTCAAGCCTCACATGTTGTATAAAGGCAACTAATGGTCTACCGGTGCATGTGAAATCACATGCACCGATAGAAAAAAATGTGAATTGAAATGTGTATTTACATGCACCGATTGAATCAAGTTGTTCATGTTTGATAAATGCAACTTTGTTTTATGCTTGTGTATTTACATGCATCGTTAGTTTGGTTTCAAGTAAAATCATTATCATTATAAAGATTTATTCAAGCATCGCATGTTATATAATTGCATGCACCAGTATCGAAAAATTGCATGCACCAGAACAAGTTAAATTGCATGCACCAAAATAGTTAAATTGAATGTACAAGAAACTTACATAATCACGGGCGAGCTCTTTGATGTCAATGTTTTGAATCCTTTTGTAAAAATCCTCAAGATTCCACTTAAGGAACCTTGGGATAAGGTTGGGCTGGACAGGATTTATGAGCTCTGTCCTCTCACATAACCAATACTGCAAATTATATAGAATCGATGTTATTATATAAACACGAAGAAATAATTGTTGTTTAAAGATTGATTATAAAGACTTCTTACAGGTAGTAGTAGAACACAGCCGGAGTGTTTTTCAGAGTCAGGCTGCATCAGGCTGTTTAGCAATGTATTCAATATGTGTTTGGACCAGTCGTAGCTGCAAATCATGTCCAGATCCTCAACAACCGATGTGTACGCCCATGGAATGTTCGATGATTTTGTTGATATGAAAAAGGCTGCAAGAATGTATAGGGTCACCAAATGAGTAACGTCATTGACATCAGTATCAATGTTGCTTTGTGCCTTTATTTTCAATTTTTTGTAGATTAAACTCTTGCTCATCCTTATGTCTTTTTTATCTCCTTTCTTTTCTGGAAAGCATCTATATAAGAATTCCGTACGTTCGTAATCCTGAAGCTGCATATCAATGTCTTCTTTACCATCTCTTATTCCAAAGAGTATACGCACATCATTTGTCCTGATTTTCATTGTATATGATCCGAATGTGAAATCTTGAGTATTTCTGTTGAAGCAGCCAATGATGTCTTTTATTAATATGTCACGCTTTTTGCAATAATCGAGGACAATTGTGTTGGAAAAAATGGAGTTCAGTAAAGGCCAGAACGGTGTCTTCATTAACACTCTGATGTGAACTTGACTGAGTTCAAGTGCCTTTATCTCTGTTATAACTGCCTGTAGGTTGGCCCGATATGTAGTTTGTTTATTCCATCTTTTTGTAATTTCTTCTGAGCTTGGTGATGATGTAGGTGTAACTGAGAGAAAATTATATGTTAGTTAAAAAACTAAAACAATGAATTTAATAAATTGACTTATTCGGTGCATGTAGATAGCCCGTAGGTGCATGTAGGTACAATTGGTGCATGTAAAGAATTTCCGGTGCATGTATATCACATGCACCGATAGAAGCAAATGTCAAATATTTACAAGTTGGATAAATGCAATGTTTTATAATAGTGCATGTCGGTGCATGTATGTACAATTGGTACATGTAAATAATTATCGGTGCATGTATATGACATGCACCGATAGAAAACAACTGAGGATGTAAAGAACTTCCGGTGCATGTATATCACATGCACCGATAGAAACAAATGTCAAATATTTACATGTTGGATAAATGCAATGTTTTACAACAGTGCATGTCGGTGCATGTATGTACAATTGGTGCATGTAAAGAACTATCGGTGCATTTATATGACATGCACCGATAGAAACAAATTTATAAAATATTTACATGTTATATATGAATGCAATGTTTTATATCGGTGCATGTATAATACACATGCACCGATATGAAACATCTGTGAATTTATGATTGTGTATTTACATACATCGATATTTCATATCAAATTACAAAGTAAAATCAATATAAAAGATTTATTCAAGCATAATATGTGAATAAATGCACTAATGGTATACCGGTGCATGTGAAATCACATGCACCGAAAGGAAAAAATGTGAATTGGTGCACCGATACATTCAAGTAGTTCATGTTGGATAAATGCAACTGGTTATTCGGTGCGTGTATTATACACATGCACCAATAGAAACAAAAAACAAAAAAGATGTTCCATTGGTGTCAATTTGTTCATCATTGTTAATACAAAAAATTGAGATTTTAAAAAGTGGTGTATGTAATATAAATGCAAGATAAGAGTCCATCGGTGCATGTTAATTACATGCACCGATAGACTTATGTTAATTAAGAATACAAAAATTACAAACATTTGTAAATGCGGTGTTAATAAGGTCTTCAATAGTACTCATGCATTGTAGACACAAGAACTTACAGTAACAAACAAATAGTTTAATATGTGGAAACCCTAGATTAATGATTAAGAAATAGTTTAATATGTTTAAACCCTAGATGATTACCAGATTTTGGAGCAACTTTTTTCTTTCCCTTGATGTTTGTTGGTGGGTTGGTTTGAGGAATCTTCTTTGATTTCGGAGCCATTTTAGGTTTCCGCCTCAGAAGGTTTGGCAAAATTACAGTAATTTACTTGTACGATTTCGATTAAATTTTTGAAAACTTGTAGGATTCTTTGAACGATATCGAGGAAAATGTTGGAGGAATGATTGGAAAATTTATTAGCGTTGAAGAAGAAGAAGAGGCGCGATGATTGTAATAATGCAGAGTGTTTTCGACGTTGAATGTAATGAAGAAGACGAGGGTAATTTAGTAATTTGCGATCAATCGGACTTAAATGAAAGGCAAATAATTTGGTGGACTGGGCCGAAAAAACTCTTATTATCTGATACCGGCCCGAAATTTTCCCAATATAATACCTTTCCAACTAGACTACATAACTTCGTCATAAATTGGGCCTGGTTGGAGTCCCATTTAATCACAATCCAATGAAGCATAGCATGAATATGTTAGTCGTTTGGTGGAGTTACGGACAAGTCAGGGTGGATAATTATCTTTTCGATTTAGAAGTTTTTTTTTTTAAAAAAAAAAAACTTCAGAATATTTTAATTTTTGCTTGATATTGTGTTTTTGCACCATTTCAAAAAATTATGAAATTATCATTGAAAATTTTGCATACCAAAATTAGTATAAAAGAAGATATAAAAAAAAACTAGAATGCTTATTTTTATTATTGTGCAAATTTCATAAATAACACATAGAGACCTATTCATTATTTTCCCTAGCCATCACTTACGTAGGATTGGTATCTGTCACAGAATTTTGATGCTATCCTAGCACTCCACATAGACTATTCAACATGAATCCCATGTGGAGGATTGTATTATCCCTAAGGCTGCGCTTGGTTGCTGTGATAAGATAAGTTCTGGATAGATTAAAAAGTGGATAATGAGTTGATAAGTAAACTAATTGATAAACTATATTGTGTTTGGTTCGAATGATTAGTAAATTATGATAAATAATATTGTGCATGGTGTAGTTGATAATATGTGGTATAGATTAATTTTATTTGTGAAATGACAAAAATACCCTTGAAGAAGTTTTGCATTCATTTCTATTATTTTATTTTAATTAAATTTTAGTTAATCAAACTACATTTATTTATTTATTTAGTTAATAATAAAATATTATAATGAATTAAGTAGCATGTATAAAATATTGAAAATATTATAATAAATAATACAAAATTAATTTGAACTTTTAAGTTAATCTCAAATTATAATGAATGCATATTAATCAAATAAAATTTATTTCGAACCAATTCAATATAAAAACTCGCTATAACATTTTCTAAACAATTCTCACTGCATCATTAACAATGCGATTGGCGATTATGAGTATATTGGAGACTCATTAGATAATTACGAAATGATCTATTAACTAGTCTCTGTAAGATGACATGACTTTGCCGTCCAATGTATTTACTATCTAATGGATCGTAATTAACAAAACAAACATGAATACCATATCAACAAAATATTATAAACAGAGTAAATACTTCTAAGAACACCAGATAGCATCACACTGTGTACTAACGTATCAAAACGGTTGAAGAATCGTCATTTTTTAAAGTACAAAAGGTTTTCTCCAGATACATAAAATCAAAGAAAAGGAATTCCAAGTTGGTATTCTCAGATTATTTAAAAAGTTGGACAAATTACCATATGTTTCCTGCTTTTTTTTCTACATGCAATAATATCTCGACACTATCTACATTTGCAGTTCTTACATTCATAGAAAATCAACCAACCACAAATCAGATTCATTACAAACAACCAACTCTAAAATGAGCCCAATCTGCAACTCATCAAAACAAATCCGCAAGCATTTTATGCATCTGGTTTACAGATGTATAATACAAACCCACACTTGCATGATAATGCTATAAAAGAATCATACCAGTTCCTGTACAAGGCAAACAGAAATTCTATCTCCAGCAAACTTAATTGTTCCAATGTCATCCCAGCATCCCTAAGAGATCCATCTGACCTTGATGCAATAAGCTTCAGAGCATTCATATCAATATCTAATTCTTCTTTAGTTACTATCAACTGCAAAGTATATATTATGTCTGCATCCTTCAACTTTGGTAAAAAGAATTTCTGGCACCTGGATATTGTTATGTGAGGCAATACATCAAAACTTGAGCAAACAAGGACAAAAACTACTTGAGCAAACAAGGACAATCAGAAGAAAAAGTATCACAGTCATCAAATATGAAGACTCTGTATCGAGACTGAGGTTGTGAGGAAATCATTTTGTTAAGAACATCAATTATGCCTTCCAAGTCAATGTTACTAACTGGTCCTATTTCCCCAATATGTCGGTTTCTCCCATTTCATGTGTTGTACAAGAACTGCAAAATCCACAAGGTTTTGAATGCTTCAAAGACTGGCAATTCAAAGCTCTGGCAATTATACGGGCACAAGAGGTTTTACGAGTTCCTCATATATGTTCAGCCCGTTTTTCAACTCGTCTCTGCCTTACATCGTCAATATTTTGAGATGAAGCTGCATCAACACATTCAGCTGCAACGTCCTTTACCTGGTCAGAGAGGGTCTCGAGATTTCTATCTTGTCTATGGCCTGCTTTTGTTTTCACACTCCTGTCTCTCAAATTTGAACTCCCAAAGACACTATCAGAGACCATACTATTACCAAGTTGTGGGCAATCATCATGCCAAAACATGATATCATTTTCAAGTGATCTTTCACCTAATTCTCCCCTCTTGACTCTTCTGCATTCTTGTATCCTGTTCTCGATTTTGAGGTTAGTAGCAGAGGCAGCGCCTCCATTATGCCTGCTAACCTGGACGGTGTGCATAGAGACAATTGTATATCATAAGCTAACAGCTACATAAAATGTCTCTTTTATCATAAGCTAACAGCTGCCTTCATAGGGACGAAAAAAATAAACAAGCACATAAGCACAAACATGATATCCACTCATGACCAACACTCGAGAGAGATAACAGTCACCACACATCAAATAATCTCAAAGAATTAAAAAAAATCCACCATAACAGGTAATTGGAAGATAAGATTCACCACCATCTAACTCGAAGAAGTTAATGAGCTTCGCACAATCACTTTGATTTCTTATCACTGGAGAAGCATTTGAATAGGGTAACAATAAAGCTTCGATTTTAGCACAGAAAACAACAACGAAGTAGGGTAAAATTGATTTCAACTGAATATTGCATATCAAGAATACAGTCTTACCATTTGCCATTGGGTAGCTCGTAGTAGTACTCCAACTCTTCGGCGAGGCAGAGAAGGAAAGGAGATTCGAAACTCTTCACGCAGGTTGCATCGGCTATTAAGGAAGAGATGAACGAAGTAGGAGAAGATGAATGGCAAGACGAAGATGAAGGGCAAATATGCCATCTTGTGCTCGTATCACGTTCACTATCTAGAATGGGATTCACAATACCTCAGCAAGAGAGGGATCCATTTTCAAGAATGTACAGTGGTTTCTCTCGGGGCTCCATGAAAAGATCAGAAACTAATCCATGCAACCAAACACCTGATTATGCTTTTTTCACACCCTAATCAACTCTAATCCATGCAACCAAACACAACCTAAGAGTATACTTTTAAAAGCAACGTCAATGTTACCCCTGTGACATACTGAGTTAGATTTCACCATATTGTTTTGGATCATTCAATATATCTTTCATAGTGTTGGAATATATTATAGTAAATAATCGGGTATTCGATATACCTGATTGCAGCGGAAGATAATCTCAGATCTTTGCGCTCGTCTACTAGCCTCGATCGTTGAACAGCCCCCTCGTTGGTTGATAGATTACTATTAGAGTAATCTACTCTAATTGCACACTTTAAACCATTGGATTCTCTGATGATAATCCAAGATGGACTCCTTGTGATATTGAGAACGAGAGAATATCGTCTATACTTTTGGTGGTTGTCTCGTATAGGAGATGAAGACACATATATATAGGGCTCAAATCCTAACCCTAGGTCAGACATGTCTTATCTGGGTTGACGGCTAGGGTTTTACTATGTGTCAATATGGATGTCTATTAGGCCTTGGGCCATAAGCTCAACCCAATGGATGCATATTGGGCATAGTCCAACTCATATATATCTACATCTCCCACTCATACATATTTGAATCAATATCCAAATCATTTCTCAATCGTCTCTCATTTCACGTCGCCCTCTCACATACAGGGAATAAAGCGTGCGACCGAGCGAGAAGGAAGGTGAGGAGAATTATATTAAGTCATCACCAAACTAACATAATTCTACAACTCAGAAACTCGGATATACTCCAAACTAGTGTGGTCGCATCAGACCAAGCATCTCTGATCCATCATATTATAATAGAGCATGCTTGACTCTCTCAGTTATGTATATATGCTCATGAGTATGTCAAAAACAAATTTCAACTTAGTCGAGCGGCCTATGAGCCATAGAAAAAAAGATGTGTTACAAACTTGGTTCTTCCTCGGCCACTCATGCCAATAAGTTTGGTCTTGTCAGCTTTCCTAGACATGCTCCGACAGACCGCATCAAGCATGGCCATTGGATACATGCTAAAGTAGTGTCATCAAGCTTACACCTCATGGCATGGTCCAGAGTCCCAAAGGGTACAAAAAATGAAATAAAGCGCTCACACGGCGACGAAGCAGGAATCAATTATGTCACTCCACTTTAGTGGTCGTACTTACTGAGCACATTTAGTATGCATACATGCTATGATGGAGCTCCCACTCAACTTGGGTATGTCAAACTCTTAACATCATACGAATCTGAGTCCAATGGCTACAAAAAGCTCATGACCTGTGCACTGCAAGATACCATCTACCAGCAATTCACACATTCGGCTATAAACAGACTTTTATGGAGGTTGGACATACTCCATATTTGATCTAATTAGATCTCATCTTAGCCTCTTATGCTAAGACGACTATAATATTGTCATCACAACCTTCCTCACTCTTCCAAGCGCGAAGGGATCACGTCATACATGATCTTCAAGTCTCATCTTGCTCGCTATCAAAGCGTCAGGGTGATTGCCCGTGTGAGTGAGCCAATCAAGGTCTGGTGACGTTCACATATGAACACAGTACCTCAACAAACCAATTGTTCATAACAATTGTTCTAAGAGGCAAAAAAAAATCCTACAAAGCCCCATAGGATTAACATGTCGCAGGAACAAATCTTCGCGCAAGGGTTTGGTCCATAGGTCAACGCTCATATCGCTAGTAGGAATATTCCTTAGAACCACATTGGCTTGTGCAACATAATCTCGAATAAAGATACAACAATATCATCTACATGAGCAGAAACTCGCAATCTTTGTAGAGATCTTCTTAAACATATTGTATCTTATATTGCTGATGTGCAGACTATACTCTGCTTCTTAGGTAGATAGAGAGATACAAGACCGCTTCTTATCACTCTAAGTGATACTTGCGCCTCTCACTATAAATGCATATCCGATAATGGATTTGCACTCATCTCTATCAAGTTACCCACCAGCGTCACTATATCCATCAATTCTCAAACCGTCTCCATGGTAGCACAAAGAAAGATCATTTTGACTGCCATCTAATAGAAAACCTCAAAATAACTCAGATTTTACTCACCATCCAATTGTAAAGCACATGTTTGGTTGAATACACACTATTGTGTACATCAAACCCTCTACAGCGCTTGCATATGGAACTTCATTCATACGTTTCTTTCATTTTCTGTTTTAGGACACAACTCCCTGCTCGTATAGCAGACACCCACTTGTTTTGCCTTTTGTGAAGTTACAGCCTCTTAATATTTGGCTGGCTCATTAAAATCCATAAAAGCACGCATAAAAAATTCTCACACAATGATATATATTATTAGAGAATAATTTTGCGCTTCTTTTTATATATTCAAGGATTTTTGAGAGACTTCAGTGAACCACTCCCACTGAATTTAAGATCGCTTTCATTTTCTTTATTACTTGTCAGACAAGGCCTTATAACCTCATCTTGGTTAGAAACTACAGCGCAAACCACAGGGTTCATGTAACTCGTATAGTTTGATGCTCCATTTTTGACTTCACTCACAAAATGCGCATCTTGAACTCTATTTCAGTCATTCCTCTATTGGAATGTTCACAGTATATTATAATATTTTCCAAAATATGATTTTTGAAGCTCTTGGATCGAGTTTTTAATGTTTGCAAAAATACTGTGAACAAATAACACTGATTCCCAAAGGAGCGGAACTTCCAAATAACTTTTTCTGTGATGCCATTACTCAAAAGGAAATCGAAATGACTATTTAGAAGGCACATGGTACAAACTGTAGGCAACAGTCAAATGTTTCTTCTCCCCACAAGGATATTGGAAGATTCGTTGCGCCATCATTTATTTGGCAATTTCCAGAAGTGTTTGATTTCTTCTCTCTCTGCAACATCGTTTCATTACGAAGCATACGAAATCATTAATTATCTTGTATTTCTATTTCCTCATATATTTGTCTAAACTAATCAGACATATATTCTCGCTTTCTGTTGGTACGTAGAATTTTAAATTCTCCTCTTTTTAATTCTCAACCATTGCAAGAATCGCTTGACATATTCAAACGTTTCTAGCCGATGAGATAAGAGGTATACCGATCCATAGCGTAAATAAATGAGAAATAGAATGTCTTGTGATGTGCCTCACACTCATAGGTTCACAAATGTCTACTGTGATAACTAAAGGGGTAATATGACTTTATGCCTTTCAAATAGACATATATAATTCGCACACTGGGAGGTTGACTTTAGCGAGATTGCCCATAACTTTCTCGAACTAACCTAGTCATCCTCTTTGAGCGATGTGTCTCAATAGATCATTTGGTTATATGTTCGCACACTGAATGTTGACTTCAGCGAGATTGCCCATAACTTTCTCGAACTAACCTAGTCATCTTCTTTGAGCGATGTGTCGCAATAGATCATTTGGTATAACAGAATCAGAAACTATTTCGAAAATAACGTATGAAACACAAACAACGGATAATTTAAACATAAATAATCCATTATTTCTAAAACCAAACCACAAAGTTCTTTGCCAGGGAAAAATAGACAAATTGTTTGCTCAAACAGAACTGAAAAACTAAGTCCTAATAAACAAAGTATCTAAGAGTAAATTACATCAAATGCGAAGTAATAAGAAGATACAAAACCAACTCCAAAACTCTCTATGTGCGCCATCTTCCGTAGCAAAAAAAAATTTGCTTGCATGCTTGCACTTGGTAGTAATCTACCAATCATACTCGATCCTTCATCACATGTTTTGTTGCTCGCGTATCTTCAATCCAACCAAGGAGAGAATTAGCAAAAAAAAATGTATTACATAAATGTGTTTGCTTCTTTGGCTCAATGCAATCACGAGCAAAGTGACACATCTTGTCACAGTTGTAACACTTTACTTTGCTTATATCCCTCGCTCCACCCATTTTGCCTTGGCGACACAATTTTCTTTTGCCACTCAGTGCAGATAGAGCTTGATTCTTGTTATTACCCAGTCTTGCAACCATTTGCTGTTCCAACGTCCACCCTTTTGGGGTTTTCATTGACTAGCACGTGCGAGAAGAGCAATCGTTTGTGCACGTTCAGATTCTCTTCGGTCAGCCTCAACTTTCAAACGACTGGCGACACCATATGATGTTTTAATCTGCTCGTTGTGGGTCAAAACAAGTTTAACATTTCCCCAAGTCTGCTCAGGTAGCGACCTAAGGACTGACAAGACTCGCTGTTCATCTGTGAGCTCAGTTCCAGCATTCTGAAGCTCTCGAATCATATCCTTCATCACATCAAGATGTTGGCTCAACGAGTGCCTAGGGTCAAGTACACACTGATTAAAGTTGAGGGTGAGAGCCCTCAGTTTGGTAGCTGAAGTGCTACTGTACATGACTTCAGAACTTCCCATAGCTCTTTAGCCGTAGGATGCTTCTCAAACTCTCTGATCAGATTACCGTGCATACAGCTTAGCATAGTAAATCATGAACTTTTATCCTGATCCACCCATTTATTGTACGCGTCCATATCGCGACGATATTGGGCAGTCGGTCCATTTTCTGGCTCAGTCGGTTTAGACATATCATTAGTGAGATGATCAAGTAATTTTTCTTTGTGAAATAAAAACTGAATTTTTTTATGCCACATTGCATAGTTTTGGCCATCAAGTTTGCCACTACCATGAAGATCAGAGAAAGTTGTTTAGATTTCCATCACTGATTGCATAATCAAATAAATGTACTTGTTCAACAATGATTTTATTTCAGATCCAAGTAATTTCTATTATGCTCTTTTAATTCATTGGAATCGAAAATTTTGCATTCAGCTAGTAATCATCTCCTTCCAAATTAAAGATCCTAATAAATTTTACAATCTTGAAATAAAATAGTCCATGATATCATGCATGATATAACAACTTCAATTTCATAATCATAAATTGAATGTCAAAATAAATGCAATGAATATGACATAATAATCAAATTATAAATTCATGAAGACATCTCAAATAATAATGTCATAAAATTACATACTTAAATAAATGCAATATATCTTATGTGACATCAAATTATAAATTCAGGAATATATAAATGCAATAAATCAAGCATGACAATCTAGTAAATTGCACAATCAAGCAACATAACCTGCATAATCATATGCGATATTCTTAAGCAATAATCACTTTCAACTAAACATATGATTTAAAAAATTATTCCAGACTCAAGAAATTTAAATATGCAATTTATTCACTAATTTCTTATGTCAGTTTATTGTCCAAACATATCTCGTAAAATGACTACTAGAAAAAACACATTAATTATGTGTTTAGCCATACAATTACAATTATAAGGACCCATTAAAATTTCAATAGGACATAAATTCAAATATTCAATCCAAAATTTTATTTAATTAGATCTATAGGTCATTAAATAAAATTATCATTAACTCAATATAACCATGTCATGGGTCCATTATAGTTAACTAATTATAGGTCCCACCCAACATAATTCAATTAACTAAGATAATAAGTCCATCATATTAGGCCCAAGTAATTTTAATTGTGCAGCTCAAAACATTTGACCCATTTTCGTTTTTTTTCGGCCAAAAATTAGCAAAAGTCGAGCCCTAAATAATTTTGAAAAAACAGGCCAAAAATAAATACACCGGCCCATTCATTAAAAACGAGCCCAATTATTTGTCCATCAGAATTTTTTTTTGGGAAAATTACGGGCCGGTACTCTTTCGTGAAACTTAATCTATCATAGTCCAACGAAAAAACATTAGTTGATCTAGGTCCATTCTTGGTTGAAATGACAATAATAACCCCATGTGGTCCAGGTGGTCCAAGTGATTCACACGGTCCAACCAATCTTTAATAAAATTGCATTCTTAACCCCTAGAAAATGTTTAAAGAACAAAATATGCCTCTATATACTATTTATCATCGTTTTCATCCTACTATTTACCAAACAGTAGCATCATATGAACATGAGATCCTTCAGTTTCTGTCATCTCATTATGAATCCCCAGAGCATACTTTTGCAAAGGACTCGTAGTTTATATAACGTTCATCTAATTATAATTCAAAACCCAATTTGAAGATCATGTTTTACAATAAATAACAGGCCCAACATGCTTCCATATTACAATAAAATTTTAACAAACTGAAAGATACCATTTTGACCATAATGGCACCGGGTGAGGTGGGTCGCAACACCACCAGTCGAAAACTTACTGCCTCCAGACTGTTTTACGAATGGCTCCTCACCATCCAACCTCAGCTCACGGGCGAGGTTAGTCTGCCAGTTATCCGACTCCTTCAGAAATTGCACAGCACAGCCCTAATTCGTTTCCTACCTTATGGCGTAAGGTATAATCAAAATATAAGAAAGATTTAAAGAAATCTGGGAGATAGATGTGCAAAAGCCTTATTTTTATTCTGGAATACTTATAACATCTCTTACATTAAAACGTCTCCTTTTGGGAGGAGACAGACTTGTTTAGCCTATCATATAGATGATGCTTGACTCAAGAACACATAAACTAGAGTATAGAACAATATTACAGACATTTATGAAATGAAAGAAAGAAAAGAAATATTACCAAGCTAAGAAAGCTGAAGATTACAAAGTTTGGAGACTACAATTCTTATTTTCAGAAAACTATAGAGAATTTTCCGATGTCTAGCTTCCTGGATGCCTTGGTATTTATAGAATTCTCGAGGTAGATGTGAAATCCGGACTTCAACTCTTGTTTATCATCAAACGTCATTGCATGCATCTTCTTTCTTGTTGGGTATCTTGTGGTCCCTTCGACTTTCGGCCGAAAAGGTTGTCCTACCATTTTGTTTTCTTTTTATAATGGTAGTGGTCCTCGTCAGAGTCACATGACTCTTGTCTCCCTGTGGTCCCTAGAAATTTGGATTTTGCAGTCCACGTGGGAATCTTCCACGTTTGCCCGGTCATGCTTTGTCATCTTTCTTCTGGTCCATTTTGATAGGGAATCCTTTTCCAAACAGTGGCTCTTTCTGCTCTGGGCAGCTCGGGCAGATGTAGTCCTGCCATCTTCCCATATGAGCCATGTTGCAGAACTTCCGGCTAGTTTCTTTGGTTGCCGGAATCTTGTTTTCCCATAATATTTGCCTCTTCTTTTCAAAGATGTCATCGGTAAATTTTGTAGTATGGCTTGTCATGGAGTTAACAATGAATGACCCGTTCGCTGTTTTCTGGAAGATTTTGAACGGATACTTGACTTTGTCCATCTCAGTGAGACAGACTCATAATACCCAAGCTCTTCTGGTAGTAATGTTATCTTCTGTGAGCAGGGAAACTAGTGTTGTTCCTTCAGGCGGTGGTTTTATTTGATCCACCGCCTTCCAGTTAGGCCTCTGTAACTTTACAAAATGAAAGCTAGGGTGAAGGCCTTTTCCTGTGATTTTTGGGGCTGCGGTTATGAATTTCAGCTCCAGAACATCTCCTCGTCCCAGTGTATGATTATTCTGCCATGAGTCATACACTCTTTCATAGATCCAATCCGGTAATTTTGCGATATTCGGAAAACTGTGGTAAAGACTGAAGCTAGGCAGCCAAAGTCAAACCAGTCACGAACACTTTCTGGTTTGACACCAGGATGCATCCACATTCTTGGGTATTTTCCCGACCAGTCTGCTGTAATTTTTCCAGGAATTATACCCACTATTGTACAAAGTTTCTCCCATGTTCTCTGATATTCCTGCAAAGGGGAAGTTGGGAAAACTGTATTCTCGTTAGTATTAACCTTAGATTTGCCCGTCGATGGCCTACGATTAATCTCTCCATCTTTAACCCCTGAGGTGCTGGGTTGGCTTAATTCTTCAGTTATCCTAGATACCTGGGAATCAATTTTCCTTCTGTATCTTCCCCGAAAGGATCAAACTAGGACTTGTAGTGGTGGTAATTGAATCCTCCACACCGGTTGACGAGCCTGGCTCTCTGAAACACGACTTTAGCTTCACCGATGAAGCATCCCGTCGGAGGGGAATATAAAGATTGTCCCATAAACAGGTGTGAGCCTGCATGGTAGCCTTCATAGCCTGCTGGACATTTGTGAGATCCAGTTCCTGTACTTGACCTGCAACCTGGGAATTGATCACCAGGCCGTTGATCTTATTGTCTAGCTCCTCCAGATTTTCTCGGAGGTGCTTTGATCTCGTTATGATGGAATTAGCTTCACTCGCATGCATCTCTTGTCAAAAAATCTGCAAGAATATTTTTATCTGATTTCACAATGACAATATCATACTCATAATATTGGCATTCAGCTTGCCATCTTAAAAGTCTAGTTGGTTTTGATTCAATTTTATTTTTTAAAAAGGCCTTGACACTCGTATTATCTATTTTCAAGATAAATTTCTTTGCAAGTAGAAAAAGTGGCCATTTCTTAAAAGCCTTTCGAATAGCAAAGAACTCCTTCTCGTTGATGTGCCATCTGATAACTTTCGTTGTTATCAAATAGCCCACTGCAATATCTGCATGACAATTCTCCTTCTGGTGTGACTTTCATGAGAACTGCAGCCCACCAATGATCACTGACATCTGTGTATAATACCAGTTCATCCTCATCGTTTGGTATTGCAAGCTTTGGTAGTTACCTGCAAACCTCTTTAAGCTGTCTGACAGCTTGTCTGTGATCTTCATTCCACTCAAACTTAACATCTTTCTTGAGTAGTGGACTGAACACCTCTGTGGTTTGCTAGATTGTTGATAAACATTCCAGCAAAATTAACAACTCCTAAAAAACTCTGAAGTTGCTTTAAATCCTTGAGGTCATCCGGATATCCTTGTACTTTTTCAACAATATGATTCTGCAGGATGATTCCAGATTAGTCGATCTCGATTCCAAGGAACTCGATTTGTCTTGTAACATTTACTGCTTTCTTTTCGTAAAGCACTAATCCTTCCTTGTAACAAACATCTGAAAAGATTTCCAAATGTTTAAGATGTTCTTTCATGTTTTTTGACGCTATAAGGATGTCGTCAATATACACGAACATGAAGCTGAAGTAATCCTTGAAAAGATTATCCATCTTTCTCTGATATATTTGGGGAGCATTTGCCAATCCCATTGGCATAACATTCCAGATATAATGTCCTTGTGGTGTGGAGAATGCTATAAACTTTCTGTTTGCTTCTCCATTTTAATCTGGTAGAACCCAGACTTGCAATCGGACTTAGAAAATACTTTGGCATTCTTGATGCTATTTACCAAATGTTCTCTGCTTGGGATAAAATATCCATCGAATTCCAAGATTTCGTTGATCCCTTTATAGTTGATCACCAATCTCGGCTTTCCTCGTTTAATTTCTCCATGATTCTGAACAAGAAATCCTGGACTGCTGTATGGAGAAATACCTGCTGAGATTAACTTAAGGTCAAGATGTTCCTTAAGTATCATCTGCATAACCATCCGATCTTCCATATTCATGGGGATGGTCTGAATCTGACAAACTCATTTTCTTTTCCTGCTTTCACCTTCAAAGTAGCTTTGAGCTCATTCTTGTTCCACCATGCTAGTGGATCCTCGTTGTAGTTCCTCCGAATTTTCCTTTTTACATCCTCTAGAGTGATTCGCTCTTCAAGGGTAGTCTCAGGTTGTGGAACTTGTTCTTGTAATGCATTTTTTAATAGCAACAGGGTTTCTGGAGTCACTTCTTCCTCATCCTGTTCCCTGAAAGACATAATGTTAACCCAATCAAAAGTTTGAGAATCATTTTCACTAGGACCTTTTTGTCGAAACTGAAGAATTGCTTCTCCAAATTTTCGCTGATCCTTCATTTTTGGGTGTCGAAGTTTTCCTTCATCACCACGCTTGCTGCGAAAAGTAATAGGAAATTTTCTGTGAAACGCCTCCCGTAGTCTCTGCACAATAATCTTATGATCACAAAGGGTTATGAAAATAAGTCTCCTGTGTGAACCTTTTGAATGTCTGTAGGAAATTGTTTCCTAATAGCATATATGCGCCTGTATCATGGAAATAAATAGGTGGAGTTTTGACTTTGTACCATGGGGTACCGCCTGCTCCGCCGATAATGATTTCGCTCCTTGGATTCCTTCATTAAGAATAAGGATCCTCTTGGAAAAGTCTCTTCCGGCAATGGCTGGTAATTTCTCACCAACTTCTTTGGGGAAGATATCTCGCCTGGCAGTACCTATTCCAGCTCCTGAATCTATGTAGGCTGCAAAATATTCTGCCCGGTACTCATATAACATCCAAACGGAGATGTATATTGAGAATGGACTGGTGGTCATCGAATTCGGTATCTCTTTCCGTCGATCGTGAATTCCAATCCATCTTGCAATCTTTCCCAAGGTGTATGTTCCTCGAGAAATTCAATCCCTAGAATAAGTTGTTCTGGGATCCTTCCGGCAATTCCTTCAATTGTGAGATCAATTTCACCAATTTGAAGGTTTCCTCGAAATTTGCCAACTGTAGGTTGTTGTAAATAATATAGAACATCGCAGGGGAAGATATTGTTCTTCTCGGTGATGTCGAAAATTATCTGCACTTTTCTCCAGCCTTCTGGGCATTTCAGTTTTCCTGTTGTTTTGAATACATCAGGGATGAATTCTGCTTGAGGCTGCCTTCTGTTTTTCCCCTGGGTAGTTGCTGATTAATCTATCCGTTTTCCCCTGGGTAATTGCTGATTAATCTATCCTGTTGGAAAGACATCCTTCTTGGCTCGATCATAAGGCTCCTGCTTCTGTTCAGAACAGGTTGATCTTGTATCCTCATGTCGATCTCTCCTATTGCCGGAGTATCAATGATGTCCGGCAATACTGCTTTGGCGAAATCTTCAAAGATTCTGGGGACTTCGATGAATTCCTTTCTCAAGAATACATCGGAATGATGAGTATTCGAGAGTGCGTATGACACCTTGTAGGTGATCGAGTAAGGTCTGTTCCCTTCTTTCATCAAATCTTATCTTTTAAAATCTTGATGAAGAGTGAGAACTTTGTTGAAGTCTCGATCTCCTAAATTGTATGCAATCCTCGGATAGATGTTGAAGGCCATCTTTCCTGCATACAGATTTCCTGCCACTGCTCCCAAACAAGAATATTTGAGATTCGGGATTCTCTTGTCAAAGATCGGCAGGTTGATGGACGAATCAATTCCTTCCTTGAAAGTTGCCTTGCTGATTACTCTAATAGCTCCAATATGAATCCATGAAAGCGTGTTAGCAACTTCTCTTTTGACCTTGTTTTTAATCTCCTGGATTTCTCTGTAGGGGATTAACTGCATCTCAATTTGGTTTCCCATGAATTCCATCGGGATAACAAATTCACCTGTTGTAATCCTATGGATAATCTGATGCTTCATGCTTCGAATACCATCATATCCATGGCTTTCTCCATTGCTCCAATTGTAAATCCATCATACATTTGAAGCTTTGGTTCTTCCTTCATGATCCTCATAAGAGTTTTATGAGAAACAGTGGTGAGAAAAACCCCGACGGCTCTTCTCTTATCACGTGTTGAAGGAACTCTCCTTCACTCTGATTCTGAGCTGGATTCACCTCCATCAGAATATCTCTTCTTCGTAGATGCTTTCATCTGAGGGAATATCCTCAAATTGATACACCTATACCAAATCCTGAAAATAGACAGCATCCTCAAATTCTTTGGTATGCTCGAACTATCTTACTCCACGGTTTTGATTTTCTGGACAATCTGTAGATATATGTCCTTTTGCTCCGCATGTCTAGCAGTTACAATCTTTGAAACTCTCATTTGCACGAGTATGTGTGCATCTGAAAGTTCTCTTCATTGGTGTTCTGCTAGAACTAGCTTGATTTGAACCTGTCGACGAGATTCTACTCCTTGTTGGTCTTGATCTTTGTCCCGATCTGTAGCTTCGGGCTTTTTGCTTTGACCAGAACTTTCTAGGTCTCCATGAAGACCTACTTCTTCTTGAACTACTTCCTCGGGCATATGGGTGACTTTTGTGTTTTTTCATCTTTCGCCTTTGTGAGTAGTTTCCAATGATTGTAGGGATATCATTTCCCGTACAGCAAAGAGGAGCTATTTTGTTGATTCCTTCTTGAAATTCTTTTGGAGCTATGCTTGGTAGCACCACTCTGCAAGCTTTACTTTAAGAAATGACATTCTCCTGGACACCGTCTCGACTGCATGAGGTGTATACTCCTGTATAAGCATTTCTCTCCATGGGCTCGAAATTTTGGCAAAGAACAGTTCAGCTGCATCTTTTTCCGCTATCTTCACCTTCCATCGATACTCTGTAAAGAGTTTGATGTACTCATCTACAAATGTAAGGACCCTAGTTCCTTAAGTGCGGATTAAAGGCATAAATAGAGCTAATATAAATGATCAGAGTAAAATAATCGTGTTGAGACTATGAGCCTTAAGAGTTACATGCCAAAATGAGGACTGTCAAATGGATTAGTTACATTCCCAATCAAATGAATGTATTAACTATAGCTTTACACTACTCCTAGAGTAGACACTATACAAAAGTAATCCTGTCCTTCATCTACCAAGAGTGTTCTTCACAAGCTCACCGCCTCAACCCGCTTAGCCCTTCTTATCATGCCAAAAGTGTACCTACAAGGACAACCCCCAAACATGAGCAATAATATCGTTCATATTCAACACAATATGAATATAAGGCGTAAATGCATAAATCACAATAAAACACTTCCTGTTTTTCCCATGCATTTTAAACGCTTCCAGTTTGGTTGTCCCTGTACCATAACTCATGAGTATAATCAATAGATTATTTAATGGTCTACACATGTCATGACATAATACCATTTCATCATCACCAAATACCAATCACCAATCCCTAGTCTGTTCATCACAATGTATTTTAATGCCCCTCGCTTATTCACATATAGGCGGCATAGAATAACCTCGCTTCAATGGACATGCGACGCTCCCACCCCTCGCTTCACATTGAGCGGCAAATATTCTTTCCTCGCCCTATATGATAACCACGCTCAAATGTGACATGCGGCACTCCCACCCCTCACTTCACATTTAGCGGCAACAAATCAAATAGCGGCAAGCATTAAAATCATCAAGGGATGACCACGACTCATGGGATGTGCACCAATAACCATATGCATATACAATCATCATGCATAATTCAACATGTATTTGCATCCACAATGCATAATTCCATATATACTCGCATTCACTATGCATAAACAATGAGTATACTAGATACATGTACCGTTGGGTGCCCGTACGTCTTCTACGTACCTTTCCAAAAGTAGGATGTGGTAGGACTTCACTTCCTTGGCTGTGTTGCCACCTGGGATGGTTCTACATATTCACACAAATCAATATTAGAACCCAATAATAGTCCAATACCAAAAATCCTACAAACATAACCAAAAACATCAATTTTGGTGTCTCGCGATCGATCGCCATATAGCCCCGATCGATCGCGAGACTACACTGCCTCGTCCAACAAAATCTTTCAATTCGCGATCGATCGCTGAGTTTGCGCCGATCGATCGCGACCTCACCAATCGATCGCGCCAAACTCGCGATCGATCGCTGAAGGCTACTGCCTTCACCCCTGTAGCTCGCGATCGATCGGTGGAAAGTGCCGATCGATCGCCGAGTCCTGAACATCCGATTTTTGGGCACTATTCATCCTTCTCCTTCACCAACTCAAACAAACTCAAATAATAAAATACCAACCATACCAAATCACTAAAAATCTTCAATAAACATCCTCACACAACCATAAATCTAACACTCACCCAAAAATAACACCAACTCAAACAAAGCCATTTCAAAACCCTTCAAAACCATTTCAAACTCAAATCAAACACTACAAAAACAACAATGAGGTATCCATACCTCTTGGGGACTCCAAATCTCCCAATAAACTTCACAAATCAAATTTTAGGAAGGATTTCTCTCCACCTTTTTGGTCAAAAACGAAAAATGAGAAAAGGAAGGGTTTGGGAGGTGTTATTTGGGAAAGTTAAAAAGTGAAGGTATGGTGGGGGTAGGGGTATAAAGTGGGTTATTAAAAATAGAAAATGCATTCCACAATACCACGGTGTATAAAACACCCCAACATGATATTTTAAAAGCATTACACCACAATGCTCCACAATCTCAAATAAATGCATGTTTCACCAATAAATGACTACCAACACATGTAAGTCATTAAAATACCCAATTACCCAACATGCACCACATGCACCCCGAAATGCATTCCCGGTCACGCCTACCATGTGAGTAAGCATTTCAACATGATAAATAAATCCAGCACATAATTAATTACCACCATAATTAATCATATAAACACAATTAATGTCTAAATTGAAATCAATTACCTAAGAGTTGGGTTTTTAGTGTGACTCGGGATCTGGGGTGCTTTGTGTGGGCACCGGTAGGGGGTTTTGGAGTTAGAGAGAGAGTTTTTGAAAACAGATGATTTTTAATGAATCGTGATGTATTTGTGGGGCTATTGGTATTTTGGGGTAATTTTGCTATTTTAATTTTAGAAACCATTTTCCTCACCTTGCCCGTCTCTCTCTCTCTCTCTCTCTCTCTCTCTCTCTCTCCTCTCGTCTGCACCATTCCCGCCTCCCTCACCCCCGCCGCTTCAAGCCGTGCGCCCGCCGCCGTCCGGCCACCATCCGGCGCGTCTGGACCGCCGTTGGCTTCGTCTCGTCCAGGCGCAGCTTCCCACACCAGCAATTCGAAGCTTAGTCGCGATTTGCGTTCGGATTTTTGCAGAAAGCGCAGATGCCCAATTTCTAGGGTTCTTCGATTTTCGAACGTTTTCCTTCCGATTTTTGATTGGGTAACCTCCCTTACCCCTTTTCGTCATTCTCATGTAATTCCCTGTTTTTTGGTGCCATTGGTTCGAAATTATTCCCTAATTTCGTGAGGGTTGTGTTCGAATTTAGGGATATTGGCAGGGGGCGGTGATTCTTGTTATTGATTGATTAATTCATGTTTTAGATGAATTATGGTGCTTGGTTGGGTTCGAATTTGTGATGTTAGGGTTCGAAATTTAGGGATGGTTCTTGATCAATTTTGTTGATGCTCTTTCGAATTTCCCTCCCTGCATGTGCCCTGCCCCGGGTCTTTTAAATGGTTAATTGTCGTGTGTTGGCAATATTTTCGTTTGAGGATTATGGGTGTGCTTGAGCATGGGTTGCATGTTCGTAAATAATTGTGAATTATTTATCGTGTTAGCACATCGTTCCTCGGGGCATGGAACTCGAGCAAGGTTTGGCTCGGACTTCGGAGATTTAAGGTACGTGCGACGTACGAGCATTACTTTATATGAGAGCATTGTGAAATCCATAGTGTATTTTGATTGCATTAGATGGTTGTGCGTATGGGTATATATATGTGTTGAGAAGCTATGGAGCTACCTAATCTTGATATCGCCGCCACGAGCGTGCGTGACTTTAGAGTTGCATAACCTCATAAGATATATGGGATACTGGATGTATATGACCATTGTAGGGCATTGAGATGCCTGAGAATGATCGTGGAAGCATGTATTCATTATAAGACATGTGAGATGTCTAAGTATAATGGAGAATTGGTAAAATAAATGCTAGGCATTTGAGCTATCTGTGATTGGTAGCAAAGTTGAAAATCAGTATTAGATATTGAGATATCTATATTTGTATGTATAATGAATTTGGAATCATTAATTATTGATATTTGAGAATCAGGCATGCGATGAGTTAAATCAATGTGTTGATTTACTGATTTTTGAGATTTGATGAGTTTGATGATTGTGAGAACAGGGACAGTACACGGAATCCCGGATGAGGACGTTGCCATCCAGGGAGTATCATTTAAAATTCATTAGTATTTACTTTTGTTGTAAATTATTAATTTCATTATTGTGATTATGGGATTTTGTGTATTGGTATGCTCACCCCGTTGGGGGCTGTCTCTATTGGGGCAGGTGAACAGGTACATCGATGGCTTTGGAGCTGAGCTCGAGCTGTTGATTGGATGTACTCCCAGGATCGTGGGTACCAGGGCTTGATGGAGCACAGTATCGTATAGAGTACTTATATACACCCGAGGGTTATATACACATTTATGATGCTCGCATGTGAGCACGGTTATACTTGTATATGGGTTGTATATAAAGGCATGAGCCTTTCTCTCTTTAATTCTATGTTGCATGCAATTAAGGGTAGAATTGCTAATGATATGAGAGTCATTGGTGTATTATGTGGGTGTTGAAACCCACTTATGTTGTCTTATGTGTGGTGTCTTCCCTGGCTGGGAATTTACTTAGTGTTGTTGTATTCTGTTGAGTATGTGTTTTCCCTGGCCGGGAACTATATTATGTGATGTGCTTTTATGGCTCTATTTATGGGAAGACTCTGCCCAAATTTTTATAAAAGTCCACAATGTAAAAGTGGTGTAATGGGGATGGAAATGGGCGGAATCTATGAGTCTATTTGTTGGTAGAGATGATCTTAATGTTGAATATTAAAGAAATTTTGTAATTGCCATTCAATGGTAAAGTATCATCCGAGTTTCCCGATTGATTTTATTGAAAGCATGTGCCACACATAATGATTAATACACTAATCAAAGGTTAAGGGCTTGGGGTCCTTACAACATAACATATATCATGTAGTTCCAGGCTAATTAGAGCTTGTCTATATTTCTTAGCCTTCTCTTCCTCCATTCCTTCGAAGTAACTAACTCCAATGAAACAGATTTTAAAGAATTTTGCCATTTTGTCCACGATCTCTTTCAGGGACTCTCCGGCTAAAAATTCTTCCTTGGTACCTGGGTCTCCCATATCCCAGACAATCTTGACTGATCCTTCCAGACTCATTTTAAGAAGTAATATGAATCCTTCTTTGCTTAAGTCAATGGTTCATGCTGTTATTCTCATTGCTGAAGCCCATTCATCAATAAGAACTTCTTTGTTTTTGAAATCCAAGATATCCATGTTGAGCATAAGTCCATATGGATGGATTAGATCTAACTGAGATTTCCCGTAGGGCGTCTGTGTATATCTGGCCTTCGGGAACGGTTCCTTGTTCCAACTGGGGGATCCAAAGATGCTGAAGAGAAATCTTCTCTGTGCGGCATACTTTGATCTCCTTCGGGTGGATTACGTGACCCGAAACTCTCTTGTGGTGGAGGTCGTTGTACAAGCTCTCCTATCTTGAATTCTACGAGATTTAATCCCGCAAATGAATCAGCAAGATCACATAGATCTTTCAAGTTGATTCTTTCCATTACTTTGTGGGATGTAATGGCTCTCCTCGTAGGACTGCAATCATTTTTTCAGTCTCCGTCAAAGGTCTTCGGAGCTCCTCTGTTTTCCCTTTTTGGTGTAAAAGGGGTTCTGTTCCGTAGGACGGTGGTAGCCATCCTCCGTTTCTTCTTCCAGTCTGACTTGATCTTGACTCCAATTCCTTAACTCGGGATTGAACATCTTGAAGGTTTTCAAGAATCTCCTTCTGATGTTTAATCATAATCTCCATCTGACTCTGAATCTCTGATGGATCTGTGCAGGGACATGATATTGAAGGTAGCCATAGTGCTGCACTGTCTTCTGAATCTCTCTAAGATCTTGAGATATCTTAGAAGAATCTGACTCGATTTCTCGAAAGGTTGGTTCTCCCATCCTAATCATCTGGTCCGGACCTTGTTGGCTCATTGAGGTCTGGAATAACGTCCTCGTGTTCAGGATGATTGTCTTCCTGAAGTTCGGCTAACTGGAACTGTAGTTTGAGGTTCACTTGATGACGCCTCTTAGCCATCCTTTCCAATTTCTTGTAATGGTTTATGCCTGGTGTGCATAAACCTGTTCCTCGTAAAAGTTTCCACTTATGGTTGAAGCGTTGAGCTTCTGCCATATGCTTTTGATTTAGTGCTTCCAATTTCTGGAAGTACCACCTGTAAGAATGACACTTCGAACATTCGTTCGGGTCCATAATTTCTTGAATCGTCTCCTCCGTATAAGTTACAAATTAATATTCAAGATATTATCATAGTATTTCCAGAAAAACCTAGGCTCTGAGACCATTTTGTGCCAATGATCGCAAAAAATGGGGACTTGTAAAAAGACGACGTTAAATGTCAATTCTTTATAAATATAAGGATATAAAAGATAATTTAAATATTATATATGTGTTTCTTTGTAATTTAAACAAAAGCCTAAGGGATAGAATGCAACATATCAAACTATTGAGGGGTAAAAGAGTCATCTTAAAACACCTAATTGATTGAAAAATTTGAAATTGGACCTATTTCAAATAAATTGTTTCCGATTTGGCTTTTTATGCATTAAGATTTTTTCTCAAGACTTAAGTAGATTTTGTGTCCCAAAAATGTAATTTTTTGTAATTTCCCCATTTTTTTATTAAATAAAATTAAAAAACGCCTAACCCCAAAAATGGCCCTCTAATTTTATTAGGGTTTTAGATTTTCTTCAATCTCACAGCTCACAAGACCCGTTGTCATTCTTGCAGCGCCTTCTTACAATTAGGTTTTTCTTGCGCCGCCACCGCCGCCGCGTCACTCTCGGAGGGAGTCATCGTCGTCGCACGCCATGAACGTAGCAGTGTGGTCGCAAATCACATTTGCGCAATCTTAGTCGCGAACTTACTGAGCCATCGCGACGACCATCGTCCATGGTCTTGCGCCGTCCTCAGGTGATGTCCAATATGCTTCGATGGTACCGTCTCGTTCTCCCAAAGTTTATCTCACATTTTTTTAAATATTAGATTCTGTTAGGGAAAGGCGATACGAGGGCACACATACACACGTCGTGCATGCGAAGGCACGACGTCCTTCTGCCCTCTAATTTTATTAGGGTTTCAGATTTTCTTCAATCTCACAGCTCACAAGACCCGTCGTCATTCTTGCAGCGCCTTCTTACAATTAGGGTTTCTTGCGTCGCCACTGCCGTCGCGTCACTCTCGGAGGGAGTCATCGTCGTCGCACGCCATGAACGTAGCAGTGTGGTCACAAATCACATTTGCGCAATCTTAGTAGCGAACTTACTGAGCCATCGCGACGACCATCGTCCATGGTCTTGCGCCATCCTCAGGTGATGTCCAATATGCTTCGATGGTACCGTCTCGTTCTCCCAAAGTTTATCTCACATTTTTTTAAATATTAGATTCTGTTAGGGAAAGGCGAGACGAGGGCACACATACACACGGCGTGCATGCGAAGGCACGACGTCCTTCTGCGCCCGTCAAGGCGCAATCTCGACGGTGGAACTACGGTGGTTTAAGAAAAAAAACTCTTTTTTCGGTTTGTGCAGTCATGGTCGCGAGCCGTTCATGGTCTATGGTCGGCAGCGTCACCGTCGTGGACCATTCTTCGCGCACTGTTCACCGTCCCCAAGATGGGATACACAAAAAAAAATCCGGATGTTGCTAAAATAGCAGTATATAGAAAAAAATACCGTTCTTCTCTATACTGATTGGAAAAAAAAACGAAGAAGAAAAACAACTCACCGTCCATCATCAAAAAAAATGGCGAGATCGAGCTTTGTGGCTTTGATACCACTGTTGAAATATATTACAGTAAATAATCGGGATTCGATATACCTGGTTGCATAATCTCAGATCTTTACGCTCGTCTACTAGCCTCGATCATTGAACAACCACTCGTTTATTATTAGATTAATCTACTCTAATTGCATAATTTAAACCCTTGGATTCTCTGGTGATAATCCAAGAGGGACTCCTTGTGATATTAAGAACGAGAGAATATCGTCTATACTTTTGGTGGTTGTCTCGTATAGGAGATGGAGACACATATATATAAGGCTCAAACCCTAACACTAAGTCGGATCTGTCTTATCTGGGCTGACAGCTAAGGTTTTACTATTTGTCAATATTGATGTCTATTGGGTATTAGGCATAAATCCAACCCAATAAATGTATATTGGCGTTGTGACATAAGCCCAACTCATATACATCTGCACATAAAATTATGGAGAAGGTAATTTGATGCTATTGCTCTATCAACGAAGCTTTTGAGGATAAATGGTACCAACTCTGGCAACATATGAATATAATGCACACTTTTGACTTTTGAGGTCTTGTCAAGATGGATAAAATCAGCTCGCGTTAAGTACTTTTCGCAAGATCAACTCGTTGTCTTAGTACTTTTTTCCAGCTTTGTACCTTATTTTAAGTAGTTTTGGTTATGGTAAAATTTAAACTTTGGTTTTTTGTATATTTTTTTTCAATTTTGATCATTTATGTTGTTGAATTTCATTTTTATTCTAACATCTTCGTTGGCATGATGTTGACGTGTTCAATGCCAAGTAAGTACTTCATAAAAAAAGACTGAAATTGCAAAGAAAATGACAAAAATTGCCATAAAAAATGAAAGCTACATGATTAAAACTGAAATTTGAGAGCATAGATGACCAAAATCACACATACGTAAAAGACAGTAGTCTAAAAAACAATTTTCACATTAATTTTGTAATCTACTCCCAAGGGTCTTGGTCCATTCCCCATTTCTTTGTAACATGTGGGTTTTGTTTTTGTATGAAAAACTAGCAGAATGTATTTTTTCTAGATATATTAGCTAGAGTGGAATCTTTAATCGTTCCCAATTTTTTTTCTTAAAATAGCAAAAGCAAAAAAAATAAATGGAGTTGTAGCAATTGTTATTATCGACTATTTGAAAGTAAGGAAGCCAATAGAAGTGGCATCTTCAGGAGCCACATTAATTAAAAATGCATAGTTTATGTTACTATTTTAATGCTTTAAAATTTTTTGATTTAAAAACCAACATTCCCTTGTAGTTAATGTCCTTTCATTTTATTAAATTATATCCATGATTCATCCACCAAAAGAAATTATATTTATTGTGATTTTGAAAGGCAAAGACAACAAATTAATTAAGAAGTATAAGAATATTTGATAAATTAATAATCTCTAAAATAATAGTTTTTTTAGTTCTAACTTGGTCTGAATATTATTAGTTTAATATTTTATAAATTAATAAATTCTATTATCTTAATATTATTAATTTGTAGAAGTTGTACTAGAGAAGGAATTAAATTAAAAATATATAAATACGCATGAAATTAATTACAACGACCAGACTAAATAATTGTGGTGACCCCACGGCCTACGGATTGTCCATTTCAGAGTTCGTTAATGCTGAGAGAGAAGAGTAGACCGTCCGCATCGTGTCCTGCAAATTTCCCCATTTATAACTTAAAATATTTGAATATAAATGCTGGCAAAATTAATATACCTTCACACTCAATAATGCGACTCTTAGGTACCGGGTTTGAAGTGATGGATATATAATAATGTAATGATTAAAAATTGTGGTGAAATGATTGTAAAATTAGTATTTGATAAATTATATGCTGTTTGATTGAGGATAAGATTGTTGGTAAGATTAATTTTGGATACAAGCAAAAATACCCTCATTATTATAATAATAAATATAACATTATATAATCTATATAGTCGGTTGTCTCTATACTACTAATGTATAATAATATGTAATAATATATTATTATTCCTTCATATAAATAAAAAAGAGTTATCCTCTAATTATAATATATATATCCGTCTGTTGTATGTATGTATAGCTATAATAATAATTAGTCTAATCAGTCATGTAAAATATATATTATATCCATTATAATATAAATAAAAATATATTTAATATAATAAAATAATAAATATAAAATAACCATAATAATACAAAAAGTATAATAAATTATTATATATAATAATAAACATAGTATAGTAATATATATAATTTATATATATTATTATTATTATTATTATATATATATATATATATACGTGTGTGCATGTGTATATATATTTATATAATAGTAATAATAATAATAATAATAATATATAATTATTTTTTGGCGGGAATTTCAAATTTTGAGATAGTGAAAAAGGCGGGAAGGGGTATTTATGTCATTTTGTTATAAAGTGGGATTAGAGTGTGATAAATATGGTGGGATAATTTGTGTTAAAAATCGAAAAAAAACATGGGATATGATAAGTAATACAAAGATTACTTTTCTTATACAACACTCCAAACGGAGCCTTAATATATAGTTTTTATTAGTTACAGAGAGATGACCATTGTTATTTTTATAATATTATAGTAGGGAAAGTATGAACAAGATACAAAAAAATGTGCCATCATGATATATACTGAGAGAATATTTGTTATTTATTTTGAACACACGTCTTCACCGGGTTTGGATACATATATGCACTAATACAAAAAAAAAAAAAAACTGAATCAAATTATATATATCAACTACTTGGTCCATACATGGGGTCAAGACCTTGTCCATATCAAATATGTCAACAAATATTAATCAAGCCATGATAAATCTATTTTTTTAATGTTGGTCCATGCGTGGGTTCCAAACCTGATCCAGACAAGAATTTTCAGATATTGCATGTCCATAAAATATGGAATATATCGAATAATGGGTGACAATTTTTCATGATGGTTTCTGAAGAGTATGATATAAATCCGTATTTATAGATGTGTATGCAAAATCTGTTGGATCACTATCCAATATTGGGTTTATGTAAAAATAATAATGTATTACATATTAAAAGATCCCTGCACCTAATGACAAAGGGGAGACTCGAGATCCTTAATTTTAGAAGACATTTTGGCTTCTAGTCCATTGTATGTGGATCTTTGTCTACATTTATTATAGTTTAGTTATTCTTTGCTTTACTTTGTACTTTAGTGTTGGCTTATGCTATCATTATGATGATTGTATTTGTGATTGTAAGTGAATAAAGACGAATATTAAGAAAGATTTAACACGTATATTTGAGCTCAAATATACTCGATTTGGAACTCGAAAGTCACATATTTTTTGCTTGAATTCGGTTTGAACTAGAGCTCGAGCTCGAGGTCGCTTTGAAATATTCAAGCAAATTTGCGAGCTATTCAAATTATTGCTAAAAAAATAATTCGAAAGATATTCATTTAATGTATAACTATGTTATATTAATCAAGTATTTAATTCGCAAATGACTCACGAACTATCGAAAAAGATAATTTAGGCTTGAATTCGGCTGAGAAAAGTTCGAACATGTTTTAATTGTTGTTTGTGTTGTATGGGGTTCCGTCTGCGCTATTTCTGGAAAAGAAAAAGATGAATGTCTTAAGTCAAGGCAACTGTGTAACACTTTGTCCTTAAGAGGAATTTGCCCCGCACAAGGTGCTTTCGGATTGTGGCAATCCTCTCCCAAGATACAACGACTTCTCTTGTGCTTGTAGCACAACAAATCACAAGAACATCACCCACAAAGGTTGCAAACTCTCTCCTTCAAGAACAAAATGAATATGATGATGAGATGACTTTGATCCTGCTTTTCTCTCTCAAATTGTGATGTTAATTTCAAAAATATGATGTTTAATTCAATCATGAGATGTTGTATATATACTAGGCCAAATGTTTACATCAAAAGACTCCATTTGGGTGCAACCATTCATGAAAGAACACATCTACACGCCAAAAGGTGCAATGCTTCGAAGAAAAACCGAACAGCCAGCCTGTGAGGCGCTTAGGCACATCATTTTATGCACATAAGCGCCTCCCCTACTGCCCAGGGTTTTTACCAGGCAGTTTCGGTGACCCGTTTCGATCCTGAAACTCCATTTTCGTTTCCGTTTTCTTCGTTCTATTTTTCCTTGTTTATTTTCAATTCATTAAGCCTCAAAATCCAACAATCTCCCACATGAATTAAATCAATGCATGAATGCATGTGATATCAAAAGAGAGTTCACACGAAAAGATTATTGTATCGGGAGAGGTAGCTTGTGGCTTTGAACCTTCCTCAGTAGTATACTATCGGGTTTACTAAGCCACGAAGTGAACATGATGTCTTGAACTTCTTGGCAGTTCGTGTAAACCAAGACAATAGCACCTACACAATAACTTCTCAACCTTTGGCTTTGGTTTTCTCGGTTGTGTCCGTTTTGGCCATGGAACACCTCTTGGATTGATAAGTGTTTCATTGAGGCGGTCCGTCCCCACACTTAAATATGTGACCTCCTATTAAGAGTATCCTACTATACTCCACTTTTTCAAGTATATGAATATAAAAGTATCAAACTTAACCTCACTACTTTGGTAGGTCCAAAGAACTCTTCATCCTATGAATGAGTTGGGAAATTTCCCGAGTGCTAACTCAAATTTTCATAATTTAATTGTCTCATTGAACCAATCTCCAGTCAACAAGGTTGGGTTACCACTATGAAAATTTATTTTGTAGATTTCAACCACATTTCTCTTGATAATTCAAACATTTGATCTCTATTTAATGCTTTTGTAAGCGGATCTGCCAAGTTATCCTTTGATTTCACATACAGAATTATGTCTACGACGAATATGTCGAGACTTCCCATTATACATACTGTTTTGTGCCTTAGCAATTGCTGGTTGACTATCACAATGAATCATTATTGCTGGCACTGGTTTAGACTAACATGTAATATCTTCCAAGAAATTACGAAGCCATTCTGCCTCTTCCGCGGCTTTGTCTAGAGCTATGAACTCTGACTCCATCGTGGATCTTACAATGCAAGTTTGTTTAGTGGATTTCTGTGATACCCCCGAAATGTGATATGATTATGTGCCACGATGATGATTTAAAATATGTTTAAGAGGGATTGTGATACTTTGAATTGGGGGTTTATAATTATGAAGTGATGTTATGATTTAAGGGACATGTTGGGTGTTTTAAATGGATGTATTAATTAAATGAAGTTATAAAATATCGAGTGAGGATATTTTAATACATCGTATGAAATACCGGGACACAATTAAACACCACAAAACCACCCTACATGCAACCACCCACCCCCCACTTGCATGCAACCCACGCCCCCTCCCCTGTTTTTCTGGAAAAGGTTGGCCAAGTTGCCTACTTTTGACTCAGATATTTTGACCTTAGCTCCTCCAACAAATCCTCTTCTTCTTCCCTTCATTTTGTCTGAAATATGAACTGCTATTAGGAAGGAAGTGATCGGAAATTCCTTGTCTTTTCTTGACAAAAATCGAGGAGCAAAAGTGGTGAGGAATCACGCTGGTTCACCAGCTTTTTCATTTTATGCATGTATGTTCATCGTAGCAGTTTTGGCATGTTAGTGTTAGATTTGTTGAAACCTTGTTATGAACACTTGTAGGTAATGTTTATGATGTCCCTAGCATGTTTTGTTAAGTAGCTTACATGCCTTATGTGTTAGATTTTCGGTTGTAAAAAGGGCTCCTCGAAAATCTGGGCAAGGAAGTGCCCTGTTTGTATGTTGAGTAGGGCTTTTGTTATGAAGATTTGAAGCATGCTAACTTAGGTTATGGGTAAACCTTTGACGTGAATACATACATGGAAGTTTGGTGAATATGCCAGCATATTTGTTTAAGTTTGAACTATGGGCTATGTGGTAGTTTCGTTGCTATAAAGATGTATGTTCAAGAATTCTGGGCTGTATAATTATGCCATGTTTTTCAGAAAAGTTGATCGGGTATTGATAAAAAGGGGTAGTTTTAATGCATGTCGGTTTAAGTTATGAGTGAACCTTTAATTTTAATACATGCATGAAAGTATGGTGAAGCTATTGATATGCTTGTCTAGGCATTGTATGTATGTTATGAAGTAGTTTGAAGGGTGTGAATTGAAGTGTTCGAGATTTCTGGAAAATCTCGCATGAATGGGAACGACCGATCGATCGGTGATGAACACCGATCGATCGGCAAATGCCGTAGCAAAAGAATGAAAATGATGAACAGTTGGCGATCGATCGGTAGTCACTGTTCATGTGTGATAAAGTTTTATGTTATTTTTTGGTAATTTGATTTCGATTCTCGTTTCGGTACCTAATATTGTATTATGTGGTTGTGTAGAGCCATCCCAGGTACCAGCACAATCAAGGAGATAAATCTGTTGACTCGTCCTCCTTTTGAAAAGGTACGTAAGAGACGTACGGGCATCGGACGGTAAAACGCATCTTTACACTACGACTATGCTTTTATTGCATGAGTATTGATGATGAAATGATGATGTTTATAAGATATTTACGATGTTTATAAGATGTTACGATGTTGATAAGATGTTTATATATATTCATATGATGTTAATTGTGGTAAGATGCCACGGGGTAAGATGCCCCACATGGTAAGAGGCCATGCGATGTTAATTGTGGTAAGATGCCACGGGGTAAGATGCCCCACATGGTAAGAGGCCATGCGATGTTTATAATGTGGTAAGATGCCACGGGGTAAGATGCCCCACATGGTAAGAGGCCATGCGATGTTTGTAATGTGGTAAGATGCCACAGAGTAAGATGCCCATATGCATGATTATGAATCAGGGACAACGATAAGAAGTTAATGAATAACCAGCATATTTACTTAACCAATGTTTCATGCATTTACTATGATGTTTTATGATGTTAAGTAAGATTGTATATGCTTATGATGTGTTGTCCATGTAGGTACGCTTTTGGGCTAAAGGACTAAGGGTCGGGTTGAGGCAGTGAGCTACGAGGAACACAGGAATGTATAGGATTCAAGTCACGATTAGTATCTACTCTAGGAGTAGTATAAATCTAAATATTAACATTCTTTTGGGAATGTAATGAATTATTTTTGAAGTCTTTTATTTTGGCCTGTAATCATGTTAGCTCATGTAACAACCAGAACCTTAAGACGTTATTAATGCATGATTAGTCCTTCTTATGTCTATTAATCACTGTTAAGGTGGGAAGACCCCACAATTTCCATGACACAGCCCCACCACCAATGCTAAATACATAGCCACTCGTGGATTTGGAGTCGTTAGTGTCTGATATCCAGTTTGCATCACTATATCCCTCTAATACTTCTGGATATTTCGTCAAATGTACCCATATTCTAAGATGTATCTTAAATATTTAAGTACCCTTATTAATGCCGTCCAATGGACATTATTGGATTACTCTTAAATCGACTTAGCTTATTCACAGAACAAGCAATATCCGATGAGTACATTTCATAATATACACGAGGCTTCCAATAATTCTTGAATATTCCAATTGAGACACCGGTTCACCATGATTTTTACTTAAATACACACTTAAGTCCATCGGTGTTTACATGAGAAGTGTTATATGCAAAGTGATTTTCCTCAATACAGTCTCAATGTAATGTGATTGAGATAGAGCAATTGTCTCTTGTGTCCTAAAGATTTTAATCTCTAATATGACATTAGCAACACCCATATCTCATATCAAAATGTCTTGTCAACATTTTCTTCATTTCAACAATCACTTCATGGCTACTGATGCGTGTGAAACGTACCGCAAGTGTACGGTGTCAAGTTTTAGTATAGAATTTTAAAATACGGATGTCGAACCCACAGGGATTGAAAATTAAGTTACACCAAGTACTGTAATTAGAGTAGTCTCGACTTTATTTAGACAACCGATAGCATAATTATTATATTAATCTACTAAAATAAGATAAATTAGCAAGATGAAAATTTAAGTGGAGAAAATCAATGAGAACAGATTCTAGAGGTTCGACTTCACTCAACTATCCACTATGTCGTGTTTTCATAGTTTACTAGCCGAGAATTCTTATTTGTTTCTACTCCCCCTCCCGGGTGTTAAGCAGAAGTAATTATCTAACATTAATCTGGATATCCCTATCTAAGATGAATTATCAGACAATTGTAAAAGCGCAGTAATTCCTATGACGACTTCTATGGAGTTATAGGCCTTCCGAACAATATAACTACCACGATACGAATTCCTTCTTTCCTATTCATAACCCCCTCTCCCGAGTGATAGATCACAAATATGGAATCATTCAATCCATGGCCAGTAGATTAAAAGCATTAAGAACAGGAAAACATAAATAAACCATACGAAAATCCAAATAAACTTCAAGTCAAGATCCGTCTAACTCTAGAATAATAAATTAGTTCATGAATACATTAAATAAACACATAGACATGTCTTTAATCATCATAAACATAAGGGAAGAGATATTCAAACGAATATGAAGATGGCCCTCCGTCCCCGGTAGTCGCCGTCGTCTTCTCCGTGGTCAAAATCTCTACCCTTCGTTGTAAGCGCACCGCCTCGAATGATCTCCTCCCCTTCTCTTTAGCTCTCGGTCGTGTACTGCTCTTCTACGTTCTACGTGCGTCTCCTCTTCACGTCTCGCCTCTTTTCTTTTTGCTCCCCTATTATTTACGTCTACTGCCTTTCGCACGTATGTCTTCGTGAATTTCTTATTCTTTCTGCGCCTCTGTATATCTGTACGTCCTCCCCTTTTCTTATTACGTCCAGAAATAATTACCTCCTCTCCCCTCTCAACTTTGCCTCCTGCCTTTTCTTCTTACATGAATTTCCCTTCTCCTCAAAATATTTCCTTCACGTATCTTTTTGTTTCCTTTTATTCTCCATTCCTTTCTTCAAATCTTCTCCTAATATAATAATATATTATCATCCCTAAAAGCCTTCTCCTAATATAATAATATATTATCATCCCTAAAAGCCTTCAGCTTGTCATGTGATTTCCTTCCTTATCATGTTCCCAAAAATATTTAATAAAATCTTGTTGCATAAGTGGTGTTATGGTGCAGCATGTATTCTATCCAGGTGCACGATTTTTCAACTCTTGAGACCCAATTTGAATTCTTGTCACATTTATGCATTTCTCATCATCTTTTAGTAATAAAAATGCTTAATTCCTTGGATTCCTGCAAAACATCAAAAACAACAACAAAAGACGTAATTCTGCTCGAATACCAACACTAAATCATGCAAAATAAGAAGAAATATAAGTGTATAAAATACACTTATCAAACCCCCTAAACTTAAACTTTTGCTAGTCCCGAGCAAATAGAAGTGGAAAAAGACTAAGAAATAAAAGAGAAAAAGAAAACACACTACTAACGCAAGTCATGAAATGTTATAATTGCAAATTGGCCTCGAAGATCAATTGTCTAAAAATTTTAAGTCAAGTATGCATATCAGTCTACTCAAGAGTTCTCAAGTGTGTGTGTCACCACTTCCATTTAACCATTAAAGCCATCTTTACTCACACAAATCAATAGGACTTTGCAAAGTGTATTGGTTCATTTGCATTGTTCATAAAAATGAGTATAACTTTGACAAACAATGAACAATGCATAAAATCAAAGTAATGAGATGTACGTATGTGAATGTCAAAATCATATTCTTACAAGTGTTTCTCGAGGGTCCATAAGCTTACTATTCATAGCCTTCTCCACTAGTATATTAGACGAATGTGGCTCGGTCAATAGGTCTTAATAGGCTTGTAACGTTAGGCTTTGGCTCATGGCTTCAATAAAAAGATCGGAATTTCAAAACAAGAGAGTAAGTTAAATATGACATTGTTGTGCACTCTCATCTCAATTTCGATTCCTTCTATTGATGATTCATCATTTTTTTTTTCAATTCACCCTCTTTTCTCATCCGCCTCATCATTCACCTCATTATTTTCTCATTCTTTCCATCACTATTTTCTTCACCTCTTCAACAAAATTTTTTATTTTTTTTTTATGCATCCATGCCCTTTTTTCATTATTATCCCCCTTCTATTTTTTTCAATTAGGAACATGGGGGAGATATTTGAAATTTTACAGTGCAATATGGGTCTTACTCACTTGAGGGTAGGAAATAGTGTATAAGCTTTCAACAAGGTGGTCGATGTGGGATTTTGAAATGATGCCGAATGGGGGTTATTATGTGCCTAAGCACATGCCATTCGATTTTCAATAAGCTCAAAAGGGTAGCTAGGGATAAAAAATGATGTCATTTGGTGGCATCAAAGGCTCAAACGAATCAAAAATTGCCTAAATCATTCCTAAGCCACATAACATCCGTATTTCGCCTCAAAGGGTATTAAAGCAAGTTCTAGACTACTCTCAATTCACAAATAACTTATATGATTTGACCAATGTGCTCAAATGGTATCTCAAAACCAAGGTAATATAAGAAAGAAATTTGAATGAGATTCTAAAAATATTGCAACAATTCAATCCTCATTCTTTTACGTTTAAGCTCAAAGGGGCTACTATGGCAAATTTATAGCAATGAATAAAGACCCAAAATATTATCAAGAATGCCTATATCATATTTGTGTTCGTTCAAATCAACTTTAAATAGTCAAATGGTCATGGTCTCTAGTGCATGAATGTGAGAAACTCAAGAGCAAAGTGAACAAATTTTTTTTAAAATTTTTACATATAAGCTCAATTCTTCATCATCGGCCTTCACAATTACTTCACTTCACGACTTATGACACAAAAAGAAAAAAAGAAAAAAAAAGAAAAAGACTAAAAAAAAACACAAAACACAACACACATAGGAATCCAGGAAACAAAACATCTTCAATGTTTAAACACCCCCCCAAACTTAAAATCGTGCATTGTCCTCAATGTACCAGACAACGTATAAAATAAGGGACAACACACCAACCTGCGACGACGATCGTCAGTAATCGTCGCCCATCTCATGCTCATGGGTATGGTGAGAAGATGATGATAGGAACCTCCGCATCAGTATAGACCCAACCCTTAGATGAAGAATTTTTGATTTGGTTGGCTAAGCTAGACCACTTTGAGGCAACCCCCCTAAACTTGCTTCCTTGCACCAATAGACTCCAAAAACCTGCAGTTAATCGATAAAAATATGGACTTTAGAGGTGGGATAGCATAATTAAGAGAGATTGAGGAGAAAAAATCGAAATTGAAAAATTGAGGGGAAGAGGCGTAAAAATACGCGAGGCGTAATTACGCCGCTGGAGAGGCGTAATTACGCCTCGCCTACGGCTTTGAAAACTTTTTAAAAAAATGGTAGGCGTAACTACGCCGAAAACAGGCGTAGTTACGCCTACGCTACGGCATCTCAAAATTGCTGAAAATTTGACAGGCGTAATTACGCCTTGAAGGAGGCGTAGTTACGCCTGTCCTACGGCATCTCAATTTTTTTTTTTTATTTTTTTGAAAAAATAAAATAAAATAAGGATACAGGATTTGGGTTGCCTCCCGAAAAGCGCTTTGTTTAAAGTCGGCAGCCAGACTATGCGAAGCAACCATCAAATAGCGGCTTCCGCCCATAGTAAGTATCATATGACACTACATGTGGGTCTTGGTTGTGTATGCCCTCAAGCTTGGCAAGATAGTGGCAGTTAACGCTCGTCGCTCCAACAACGTCCTCCGAAAATTGATAAGCATGGGAGAAAGATTCTAAGCTTGGCTTCATCTCGTGGAGGACGTAATATGGTGAAGTTGGCATCAATGGGAAGAACGGATCCACATATGGCATATAGGACATCACCATCGATGAGTGCTCCTCACTATTTTCAAAAATATGCTCAGCTTCCAACGTCACGCTAGGCTCATCTTGACACGGGAATTCATCAGATAACTCTTCCACAGTAGGCTCAACCACTTGAAAATGCTCATAATCCCTTGAATCTTCCGCATGAGTAGGATCAATCTCCCAAACTTGGTTGGTTGGGTTCACTTCGGTGTTGTTAGGAAATGATCCTCTTTGTTGGTTGTTCATGGCATTAGCAAGCTGCCCAATTTGCACCTCAAGAGACTTCATTGTAGCACCCATGTTGTTCATGTGACCCTCAATCGTATCAAGCCTCGACTCATTCTTGTCAAGCCTCAATGTCGAACTTTGAACAAATGTCTCTATCAGCTGCTCAAGGCTACTTCTGGTGGCATTTTCGATCTTTGGTTCAAATGATGGCCAGAATTTGCGCAAACTATCCTCCAACTTAGAGACTTTATCAGAACTATACTCTCCTCTGCTTGATGATCGAATGGTTGGTGTGTAAAATGAGGGTAATGATGCCCTGGTGGATATTGGTGACTCCAACCCAGCATTGAAGGATCAAAGTGCCACTGATAGTCGAAATTCGCCATATGGTTAAACAGGTGCACCCTGTCATCATCTCTACAATATATGGAACTACCAGCTGCCAAAGCTCCATTAAATACCCATTCTTGTGTGTCTGCATCCAATCCACTGCAGAAAGATTGAAGAGGAGCGTAGTTTGAAAAGTCGTGGTTGAATCTGTCCCAAGCTGCATAGAATGGTTCATACGGTTGTTGGGCAAAGCTTGTGGAAACTTGCTGATGAAACATCTCCAAGTACCTCACAAGAAAAACATAAAAAAAGAATAAAATTAAAACAAAAAATAAAATTCTAAATTAAAATCAAGACTACTTGGTAACAGTATCAGTAAACAAAATTATATCAATCCCCGGCAACGGCGCCAAAAACTTGATGCGTGTGAAACGTACCGCAAGTGTACGGTGTCAAGTTTTAGTATAGAATTTTAAAATACGGATGTCGAACCCACAGGGATTGAAAATTAAGTTACACCAAGTACTGTAATTAGAATAGTCTCGACTTTATTTAGACAACCGATAGCATAATTATTATATTAATCTACTAAAATAAGATAAATTAGCAAGATGAAAATTTAAGTGGAGAAAATCAATGAGAACGGATTCTAGAGGTTCGACTTCACTCAACTATCCACTATGTCGTGTTTTCCTAGTTTACTAGCCGAGAATTCTTATTTGTTTCTACTCCCCCTCCCGGGTGTTAAGCAGAAGTAATTATCTAACATTAATCTTGATATCCCTATCTAAGATGAATTATCAGACAATTGTAAAAGCGCAGTAATTCCTATGACGACTTCTATGGAGTTATAGGCCTTCCGAACAATATAACTACCACGATACGAATTCCTTCTTTCCTATTCATAACCCCCTCTCCCGAGTGATAGATCACAAATATGGAATCATTCAATCCATGGCCAGTAGATTAAAAGCATTAAGAACAGGAAAACATAAATAAACCATACGAAAATCCAAATAAACTTCAAGTCAAGATCCGTCTAACTCTAGAATAATAAATTAGTTCATGAATACATTAAATAAACACATAGACATGTCTTTAATCATCATAAACATAAGGGAAGAGATATTCAAACGAATATGAAGATGGCCCTCCGTCCCCGGTAGTCGCCGTCGTCTTCTCCGTGGTCAAAATCTCTACCCTTCGTTGTAAGCGCACCGCCTCGAATGATCTCCTCCCCTTCTCTTTAGCTCTCGGTCGTGTACTGCTCTTCTACGTTCTACGTGCGTCTCCTCTTCACGTCTCGCCTCTTTTCTTTTTGCTCCCCTATTATTTACGTCTACTGCCTTTCGCACGTATGTCTTCGTGAATTTCTTATTCTTTCTGCGCCTCTGTATATCTGTACGTCCTCCCCTTTTCTTATTACGTCCAGAAATAATTACCTCCTCTCCCCTCTCAACTTTGCCTCCTGCCTTTTCTTCTTACATGAATTTCCCTTCTCCTCAAAATATTTCCTTCACGTATCTTTTTGTTTCCTTTTATTCTCCATTCCTTTCTTCAAATCTTCTCCTAATATCATAATATATTATCATCCCTAAAAGCCTTCAGCTTGTCATGTGATTTCCTTCCTTATCATGTTCCCAAAAATATTTAATAAAATCTTGTTGCATAAGTGGTGTTATGGTGCAGCATGTACTCTATCCAGGTGCACGATTTTTCAACTCTTGAGACCCAATTTGAATTCTTGTCACATTTATGCATTTCTCATCATCTTTTAGTAATAAAAATGCTTAATTCCTTGGATTCCTGCAAAACATCAAAAACAACAACAAAAGACGTAATTCTGCTCGAATACCAACACTAAATCATGCAAAATAAGAAGAAATATAAGTGTATAAAATACACTTATCAGCTACTTCCTGTTATTAACATGTCATCAACATATAGACATACTATGACAAACGTTTCTCGTGTGCCTTTGATGTACACGCATTTGTCACACTCGTTAATTCTAAAACCATTTGACAACATAACTTTGTCAAATTTTTCATGACATTGCTTAGGCGCTTGTGATGACTTACTTTAGCCAGACACCCCACACTTTTAAGTATTTGTACTTTCGTCCTTTCCACAATACACAAGGATTTATGTCATTGCTTAAGTGTGATACTTAGAATGTCGTTGACCAATAAGATTGATCCCCCCACAATTATAGGGCAATCTCGAACTTATCGAGATTATAGTGGTGTTCAAACTTTCATGATTCAAATTCTAAGCTTTATTAACTTAGAAATCAAAATTCAAGAGTTTATGTCTTGCAAAATTTGAAACTTGAATTAAATTCTCGTATTTGATTCACAATTTGCATTTTAAACGTACAAACTTAGAAGACTTGAATTCAAGATTTAATTCTCTTGCAAATTCAAAAGCGTAAAATGCTTAGAAAACTCAAATAGAATCAATAATAACACCTCATAGTCAGAACAATTGTGACAATTGATTCATCATTTTCATTTTAAGCATACAAACTTAGAAAACAAGAATTCAAGATTTAATTCTCTTGCAAATTCAAACCTTAAGCGTAAAATGTCAAAAAGAATCAATTCACAATTTTTCCATCGCAAATTCAATTACCTAATTGGTCTTCAGCTTCATTCTTCTAGAGTTTAAAAACTTATATGGCCCCGTCTTTGCTTTGTAGCAAATATGCATTCATCGATGAAGTAACAAATTACTTTTTCCCCACCTCTAGTTTGCACAAACTTTGATTCACAAACATCAATATGAATTAATTCTAGATGTGTGTCTTCCAACGAATGAATGAAGATTTAGTTAACTTAGTCTACACATAATTCTCACACTTATTTTTAAGTTAATATTCACAGAAAACGCTATGCATTGCGAATTATAATTACATGACTCAAATACTCATATCATTAATCATAAGACTAAAACCAAAAAAGTATAATGATAAACTTTATTGCTTTCAATCGATGAGTAACCGTCATTACATTTATTTAGAATAACTCCCTTTATGGAGAGTACTCTGCTATGTCGAATACAAGATTTCAAGCGGTAAGCATTAGATCAAAGAAATCATCTGACATCTTATCATATTCAGTTACGTTGATTTGATTCTTAGCTTTCTTCTTATTGTCATTCTTCTAGAGTTTAAACATTTTTATGGACCCGTCTTTGCTTTGTAGCAAATAGTCATAACAATATATTGTGCATTCATCGATGAAGTATCGAATTATTTTTTCCTCACCTCTAGTTTGCACTTTGATTCACAAACATCAATATAAATTAATTCTAGATGTGTGTTTTCCAACAAATAAATGACGGTTTAGTTAACTTAGTCCACACATAAGTCTCACACTTATGTTTTTAAGTTAACATTCACAGAAAACGATAAGTTTAACATTACATATATGCGTTACGAATTATAATTACATGACTCAAATACTCATATCATTAATCATAAGACTAAACCAAATAAGTATAATGATAAACTTTATTGCTTTCAATTGACGAGTAACCATCATTACATTTATTTTGAACTTCCTTTATGGAGATTACTGCTATGTCGAATACAAGATTTCAAACGGTAATCATTAGATCAGAGAAATCATCTGACATCTTGTCATATTTAGTTACGTTAATTTGATCCTTAGCTTTCTTCTTATTGTTTATCTTGTCTCGACAATCCTTTGTTTTGTGGTTCGGTTTCCCACATATGAAGCAATTTCCCTTGAGCATTTTAAGGTTCCTTTTTTGTTGGCCATCATGGTTCTTTCTCTTATTTCCACGATTACTCGATTCCACAACATTGACTCTTACACTTATTTTGTTTATGTTGATTTCCGACTTGCGATTATCCTCTTCAATCCTTAGTCGAACAGTCAAGTCCTCGAGTCTCATTTCTTTCCTCTTGTGTTTTAGATAGTTTTTGAAATCTTTCCACATCGGAGGAAGTTTCTCAATCAAAGCCGCAACTTGGAAGGACATACTTAGACTCATCCCTTCAACATGAATCTCATGTAAGATACTTGTATCTCTTGTACTTGATTCACTACGAATTTTGAGTCTACCATTTTGAAATCCAAGAAGCGCCCCACTATGAACTTCTTAAGGCCGGCATCTTCCGCCTTATACTTTGTTTCAAACATATTCCACAATTCCTTTGCGGTTTGGACTTGACAATACACATTGTATAGGGTATCATCAAGGTCATTCAAGATGTAGTTGCATAGGAAGTCATGCATCTACAACGGCCCTCTTGCTAGTATCTGTCTCGTCATAGCTCACGGTAAGCGGGTCATCTTGCAAAAACCTTGCCAAATGCAAAGTAGTGAGATAGAAAAGCATTTTCTGCTGCCATCTCTTGAAGTCTACGAAGGTGAACTTTTGCAGCCTTTCTCCTTGCATCGCAGGAACGTTGGTTGATGTGGATGTCATTTCTCTTCCAGAAAGATAACGACAAAATTCCTCTTAAGATTGTTGTTTGCGTTGTATGAGGTTCCGTCTGCGCTATTTCTGGAAAAGAAAATGATGAATGTCTTAGGTCGAGACAAGTGTATAACACTTTGTCCTTAAGAGAAATTTGCCCTGCACAAGATGCTTTCGGTTTGTGGCAATCCTCTCCCAAGATACGACTTCTCTTGTGATTTTAGCACAACAAATCACAAGAACATCAACCACAAGGTTGCAAACTCTCTCCTTCTAGAACAAAATGAATATGATGATGAGATGACTTTGATCTTGCTTTTCTCTCTCAAATTGTGATGTTAGTTTCGAAAATCTGATGTCTAATTCAATCATAGGATGTTGTATATATACTAGGTCATAGGTTGTCATCAAAAGACTTCATTTGGGTGCTACCATTCATGAAAGAACACATCTACACGCCAAAATGTGCAATGTTTCAAAGAAAAACCGAACAGCCAGCCTGTGAGGCGCACATAAAGAATGCGCCTCCCCTACTGCCCAGGGTTTTTCCCGGGCAGTTTCGGTGACCTGTTTCGCGTCCGAAAACTTTGTTTTCGCCTACGTTTCCTTCGTTCGATTTTTCCTTGTTTATTTTCAATTCATTAAGCTTATTTTTTCATCTTGCTTAATATTAATTCATTAAGCCTCAAAATTCAACATTAATTTGGTTAAAAAAAAGTCCAAACATGTTTTAATTTGGCTTAATATCGATAATTTCGAATACAAGTCCAATATTTGCTTGGGAAACATATTCGAGGCTTCAATGCATCCGCTAAAATATGTACCGTAAAGACTTATAAAATCACTTCGGGATAGCATTACCTTAAAGAAACAATGTCCAACTGTTAACCTCTATCTTTACATTTTTAACCCACTACCCGTGCATGTGGTTGAGTGGCCGTGGTAGGGCCTTGAATTGACCTTATATATTAAATAGATTATTGTCGTCTATTATACTTATTCTTTGTGGTTCCTTCTCTCCATCGACGAGCCACGTTGGGGCAAAGTACAAAAAAAATTAAATTTTTGCGTTTTACCCTCCAAAAAGGGTAGAATCAGAGGCGGAACCACCCAACCTACGCATTTTTTTCAAAAAGAAAAAAAAAATTAGTAGTTGAAAATTTTAAATTCTAATGATTTAGCCCTACTCAAAATGATGGTAGGACATTTGTATTCGTCCAAGGTGGGTAGAACCCTAGTTACATGCGGGTCATAAGTTCGCAACCAGTGGAAGAACAAAACTGAAGGCTTACGAACTACGAAACTCCTTAAAATTATATTTTAACTCTTTAAATTTGTTTCCCACCATTTTTATATAAAATATATTTTACCACCTAAACAAAAATCCTCCGTCCGTAGGTGCTTTTATATAGCTTCAATCTATATAAATACTAATCAAACAACTTTTTCCAATTCTCCATAGCTAACACTTCTCCTCTCTCTCTCCAAAAAAAAACAAATATGGTGGAAATAGAAAAAAGCCCAAAAGAAATAGGCAAGAAATATTGGAACATGATGAGAAAAGGCGTGTCCAAGAGCAAGCTAATGCTTGACTTCCACATGCTTCTGAGCCAAGGGAAACTAGCAAGAAAGGCCATAAACAAGCTCATCCTCCACAACCACCACAGCTACTTCGCCGCCCTCACCTGCCGACCAAACGACGTGCGCATGTCGTTCATCTCCCCCAGAGAGTACGAGTTCAGCTGCAGCAACACTCCCGTCTACACTTCTTACCACTCCAAGCGCATGAATCACCACCTCCACCTCCGCCACCTACCACAAGAGATTAATGTCGTGCAAAAGGTGTTTGATATTTTGAATGGTGACGAGACTCCCCGGAGGCATCTCCGCCGCCAGCAGCCGTCCGTGGAACTATGCCGGCGGACTCGCTGGCGGCCCAACTCAAAGATTCAGACAAAAACCACCAAGTGGACAAGGATGCGGAGGCGTTTATCAAGAAGTTCTACAAAGATTTGAGGAACCAAAAGAGAATAGCTGCATTGGAATCTCCATCGCCATATCATAAATGGGCTCGATAGATCCATAATAATTCAGAGCATGTTGTTATTTTGTTTATTTCTCATTGTTCTTTCAACGGCTTGTGCTCCTGTAAGACAGCTTTAATTGTTTTACCACGATTTTCATGCAAACGAGCTAGCTGGCAGACGTATTCTAGGTACATAATTATTATATTTCAAAATAATTTTTATTACAAATCCAAATTTAATTAATAAGGATAATAATAATTAGCTTAAAATAAATGAGTAGCAAGATTAAATTTTGTTAGAATTCATGGGTTCTTGGTTATGAGTGAAGTAGCCCAGAATCAAACATGTGGATTGATAACACTGGGACGTTGAGCATATGGTGGAATAACCAATTACATGAAAAGTCTGCTCTGATATAATTGTTAGAATTCATGGGGTTCCTACTCATAACCAAATGGTTATAAGAAGAGTAGTCCATAATCATTTATAAAATACAAATTAGCATTTAAATTCCCAATATGGACAATAACTTCTCTACCAATTTACATAAATTATGGATAATAATGAATTTAGAAAGGAAAATATTTAGCTGAGAAAGATAATTAAATAAATTGATCTAATTGAAATAATATTGTTATATATATTTCATTAAATTTTATATTTAAAAATATTCTCCACACTATTAAAATATCACTTTTATAAATTCGTATAAGAGTCCATATTACATGCATTTAGAGTATATTTTTTCTATATAGCAACTATTTATATAAAATGAATATATTTTTAAACATGGTTTTGTTTTTATTTTAGTTAATTGAATAGATTTTCTGTTTTTTTAATTTTCAATAAAATTTATCTTTTTGTCTTATGTTTTAATATTTGTCTTTGCCACTTTAGGGGTCAGCCTTAATGAACTCTTGGATTGGGGGTTTATTCCTTAGTTTTAAATATTTAGTTTCTGTTTCTTGGACCAAAAAAAACCAAAAATGCTATAATTTGAGTAAAAGGACTTGATATATTTGCATTAAATATGACCGTGTTTACTTCGAATGATATAATGTGATTATTATTATTATTAAAAGGTTAGAAATAGTGATAGATAAATAACAGTATATTTACTTCGAATACTTATGATTAGTAATACTACTCCCAAACTTCCTAATATAAGACTTGATCCCAAAAAAACTAAAAGAAAATCATGCATTGGTGCAGGTAAATCCACACATTGTAAATCTTATTAGATAATGAATTAAAATTTTGCCCAATCCTTATTAACGATATTTTTATTATTATTATAAATTTCATTATTTTAATCTTATTAATCTGATTAAAATTATGATAATTATAATTTTCATTATTTTTAGTATGATTAATTAAATTCATTATTCCTAATATTATAATTAAAATTAATTATTTTTTAAAAAAAGTAATTAAAATTCATTCAATACATCATTTATCGATTCACTTTTTTGATAGTTAATTTAATTTTTTCAATCCATCAATTTTTTTTAAAAAACTAATTTTTTTTATTAATCAAGGGAGGGGAGGAATCGAACATGAGTCCTCTTATATTGTATTGGGAAATAGATGACAATCATTAAGCTAACAAAGCCTTGTTGTCAAATATTCCATCCATTGACTTGACTATCGAACATAAAAAAATTATATCTCAAAATATTAAGAAATTTTCAATTAAATTATGAATACCAAAAATAATATAAAACATAAAAGGATAGAGAATTATTTTCTATCTTCCCGTCAAACAATCGCAAACCAAAGATTAATTGTCTCACATAAAATTGGGATTTTTTTATCCATTGAGAATAATATTTTATCATATAATTGATCGAGCTCATTTTAAAATAAACAATAGATGGAGCTCATTCATTGCTTAATCAAGACAAGTGAACATCGCCTATGGTACCGTTTGGTTTGGTTGATAAGATAACCATGGATTGTTCAACTCACACTCAAACTACATACCAAATATGATATGATTAATCAAACTATATAAATTACCTATCTATCAATTTTTCTCACTCATATTACACATCCATATTATTCGGTCATCCTATACCTCATACCAAATGGTGCCTATATGTATACACATTTGATATGTATACTAATTTGCATTATCTATTAGTTGACATTGAAGGTGGTGGCTCAAAGGCTAGCAATAAATACTACAAATAAGGCCACTCGAACTTTGCGACTCAACGTGTTTCAGTCCCCAAAGTGGTTGATACGTCAATTTTCATGCACGACATATGGAATTAAGGGTCCAAGTTGTATGTGTATCCTACTCGAACTCGACTCATTAATGGTTAATTTGACAAAATCCTAATATCAAAATACCCATTATAAAAAAAAAAACTCTTAAAACGGCAATGTTATTTAACATTCTTTTGTTGAGATACGAGAAAACCACATCAGAATTTTTATTATATTAAGAAAAGTCATAGATGGGATTCAATGTGATGTCAATTTAAACAAGTAACGAATGACAATATAAACATTTTTTTTATGAAGGCTTCATATATTAATAGTAAATTTTAAGGAACTATTAATTTATATATGGAATGGGATCTATATGAATGCTTTTAAAAGTATTATCTTATAAATTTAGTGAATTATTAATTTAGCATGTTATCCTCAAGTCGGGAGCCAGAAATATTATTTAAACGAGAAGGCGTCATTACTTTATCGAGTATTAAATTAATGATGTTGAGATCAAATTGTGACCCAAAAAAATATTATTTTTAAAAAAATTATTAATTTATCGATTATTGATTTATCTAGCTTTTTCTAAATATGACAAAAAGAATGTGCTTTAATTGGCATTCCCATATTGAACAGATATCTCCAACACAGAAAAGCTATAGCAAAGAAACATACAACTAACTAACTATAATGCCTAATAAATACTAAGGTTGAATAGCTTGTGGCCATAATTTCCCATTATTAAACAAAAGTCTCTCTCGCATTTAAAAAGGGCGATGATATAATTTGTTTTCTTCCACCCTTCATTCTTTCTTTGAGAGCTCTCTTCATTGTGAAATCATTCTTATCCAGCCATGCATCATATTTCATGGTGGTGCCCTTAAAAAAATTGATATTTGAATTTAATATGCTCTAAGCCCTTGACGATTTAGTATATTTTAGCAACGCTTCTAATAAGTATTTAGCTGTTTTTCAGACCAAAACAGATATTTTGTGTTTGATTTCCTTACTATTGCTAATTAAAAAAAAGAAGGTAAAAACAGAAACAAAAAAAAAAAACAAGTCATAAGATACTTTTGACTGCTTTAAGTTAATCGGTGAAACTTTTGTAATTAACAGATCTTCATTAAACTGGCTTTTTCGTTTGTTTTCATAGCGACCACTCAATATTTTTGCTTAAAAGCAATTTTTTTCTAATTTTAAGCAAAAGTAACAAAAAGATTTGAATAAGCAATTGCAAACACATCCTTAGTTTACTTGCAACTAGCAATGGGTAAATCTTCATTTAATTATTGAAACTAAGGCTTCACGTGTCATAGATTCAGTAAATGGATAAAAAGAGACATACTGACAGTTTAAGTTTTAATTAAACTAAAATTCGAAGAAACAAATGTATTTTTGACATGAACAGAGATATCAATCATGTTTAACTTGCAGTCAAGGTTTTGAAATCATCAGACCAAATTCGAAGTTCTATGGGACATCTTGTTAAGGGGTAATCAAAGAAATGAAGTTTCTGGGTCTAGGCTATATGCTTCTACCACTGGGACATCTGCCGTTACCTATTTCTCGAGGTAGCTAAAGCCACATTATGTGCAAATACCAATTCCTAACTTGGAAATTAGAACCAGCAACCCTCGTATTTGCCCCGAAAATATGGAGGCACCACCCAAATGATAATCTTGGACAATACTTTGAACGAATGAAGTACTTCTTTTCAAATAAGGGTGTGGATGGACCAGTTTAAGGACGATGATTGTGAAATTTTACGAATTCAAAACCAGGGGAAAAGAGAACTTGATACCACAAGAACTGAGCCGAAATGTTGTGTTCGTGTAACTAATGAGATAACCAGCTTGATTATCGACTGTTGCACCTCAAGATTCAATATGAGGAGATAATAACTAGCTTGATTATCGACCGTTGCACCTCAAGATTCAATATTGAGGTCAAGTATTTAGCATGTCTGAATATCCACTGTATATGCAGAGTCAGAATTATACCAACTAACACGACTTAAAAGGTCCGGTTGCCAAAATCCAGAAGGTGATGATACACAGTGTAAAATGTACAAAATATGATAAGGCAGTTAATGTCAAATTGTGGATATAACGCGTTTTCAGTTATGGTAATTTCAACATCATTGACTAGCAATCACATATTGAATATCAGTTTAGAATCCAAAGCAACTGCAATTCTACAACACAACATATTGAATAGGAATCTTAGATACAAATAAGCCTTCATAAGTTACGAGATTCCTAATGCTAGATGCAAAATAATTCCTGTGGGTACTAGGGTTCAGTTAAGAGAACATAAGTTTTAGAACATTAACATGAAAACTCAAACCCTGTATGCACAAATTCGTAAGACACAAATCAACTTATTTATGGCTTCACAGGCCAGTGTGATACCTTATTTTTCAGTCGAGGGTGATTTGGGGACACAATGATACTGTTTTTAGTAATATTGAAGTGAACAATTTTCATGTTATATACTTTGAATGTGCAACATGTAAGCCCTTTAACATTGACTTCCATGCGCAAGCACACCAGAGAATCTACCATTGGAAAGATTTGATTACATAAATCAATGTGTCTTACTAGACGAAACACTTGCTCGGTCTATGCATATTCAAATTCCTCAGGTGGCATCACCTTCCACATTAGTAACTCCATTTAGAAACTTGGTAGGAGTAGCATGAGTATCTTTGTACCTCATCAGTACGTAATCTTGGCATTTGATTGGAGGAAACCTAAAAAAGCATCGTGTTGCATTACATAAAATAGAAATCTAGAAAATTAACATGCAAATGGCTAGCACTATCGATGTACTCACATTGGAGGATTCTTCTCTGATTGGCATGTTGGCAGGCATTCTACAATGCAATCGTGATTAGGTTCAACAAAGTAAGCTATCTGTAGAAGAACATTAATCAAGATTCATTGCCATCCAGTCTTGCAGTACCAAACAAAATAGAATTAAGGTGGATGCAGAACAAACACTGACAATACCCATTCCTATCTATAGTGAAATATCACTAGAACTTGGAATTGAGCTCACATTCGGGTTCTCCAAAATAGCCACCTTTTTTCCATTACAAAAGAAGCTACCTCACTTTATTTACACTCTGTGGTATCTAACGACGGTAGGGAAGATGAGCCGATAACTTGAGACCATTCTCTAATGTAATCTTGATTCAAAGGATTGTGTTCCAATCCCAAACTGAATAGTTGTAAGTTAACTTCAACTCATGACCTACTCCGACAAGATCAGATCAATGGGTTGTTCATGGCTAGAATAGGTACAGCACTCTTTGCCACAAGTGCTGCACGATTACCTGGTCTAGACAAGAAAAATCCCATTGCGGTTTATCTCACCCACTGCTGGAGTAGGTACATGAATTTTCTTCATCTCTGCTGAGTTGCATGGATGGTCAGTGATGAACAAAACAAAAATAAGAAACAATAATGACAAATTAAACATAAGAGATATTGCATGACAAAGGGGCACTCCCCAAGTGAGAGTACAGGCAGAGAAATTTCAAAAGTTTTGGAAAGCCTTACAGAATATCTTTCTTGACCAGTACACACTACCCGGTGTAAGGTAGACCTGTGAAGAGAAATAAAAGCACACACTTTTATAACCTAGCACATCATATGCAAAGTATTCATACATTTCCTACAATAGGTAAGTCGATGGAGATTCTATTGACAATTTAACAAAGATTAACATGTAATGCATTCAAATATATGAATTGTGAAGTACAAAATCAAGTTTCTAATCGCACAAATTGCCTTAATTTGCATAGTGTATAATATGGTCAGCAAATAAGCACATTGAGGCCAAAGGTCAGAACGGTTGCTCCAAATGAAAGAATCAAATAACTACATCATGATTGCTGGCATTTCTAAAACTTATATTTCTAAATCATTACAGAACATGTCCATAATTTGCGCTCAAGTCGACAAGGGGCCAACACTTAAAGAGAATGTCAGCTCCAAATCACGGAAAAAAAACACTGCTAACTGAAAATACTTTTATACACTTGCACATTACCTGAAAGTGCAGTTGCTCCATCTTTCCAGCATATCGCCAAGATTTACAATAAATGCCCTGAAAATCAAGTATCAACAATAAGATATTGGGAAACCATCATTACTAATTGACAACATCTAAATATGCATTTGAGGTTCAGATGGCCAAATTTTTCAATACTGTCTAAAGGTTAAACATACATGCATGGCTTGTTCAATTTATATGACTCAGTACATCACTAATCCTTTGCAACTGGCAATCCCAGTATCAGAAAATAACATTTGGGTACTGCTCCAATCACTCCAGTATTGTGAACAATGAAATAGACAATTTCTTGGCATCATATTTCAAACTTGAATATCACAGAATGTTTTCAGACAAAATAAAATGTTTTAGGTGACAAACTGTATGTTTCAGATCATGCATGGACAATAATTGACTAGAAAACCACAAGATAAGGAACAGAAAATTCTTCCTGAGAAGATAACAAACAGAACATAAACCTACCCTTTTAGTGGCGGAACATATTCCCATATCTGAGGATTAGCATCCTTGTCTCTACATATCTGTGTATATTACGAGGTTCAAGAACATATTTGAGAAAAATTACATGAAAAGTATTTTTAAGTTTTTGTCTTAAATTGTACCTGAAGACCAAAGACATCATCTGTAGCCAAAAGGGTAATCAAACCAAAATCAGAATGTGCCCCAGCTCCAAATATTCCTTTTGAAGGCTCAGAAACTTGATCTAAAGCATAGTAAAAAAACTTAAATAGTGTCAATCGAGAAAATATGCCGCTCTTCATTAAATTTCATTTTCCCATCACCTCCATAGTGTAGCAGCCGCAAGACTGGAATCGGTTTTCCAAGCTTTTCAGTTTGGTCAAAAAAGTCAAAGTTTAAATCAAGTGCCTGGGCTATCAACCGTGCAACAGCTTTTGCTACTTCACTATGGACAAAAGAAATTGAAAGGGCAATAAGGAAAGAAGAAAATTGATCGCATGGAATACTGTATCAAGGATTGGAAAATTCTTGTAATCTGAAAGAAGAAAACATAGTATATTTTCAAAATATATACAACTAAGTATTTACTACTAATGGATTGTGGTATGCTACACGAATGATAAAGAAATCAAGTCGAGTCGCGCCGCACGTGCGTCAATTTTCTCCAAGTGCTTCTTTCTGTCAGTATATCATCGTTGATCATTTTGGACTCCAAATATTTGTATATAACTTCGATCCATGTCTTCTTCGATCGTCCCCTTGCTCGCGTGAAAAGGGCCGATTCCACGTACCTACGACGTACGTGACCAAACAATCATAAACGACTTGCTTGCATATTATCTTCTATACAAGCCACACATACTTCAGCTCGAATGTCTTCATTCCTTATTTTATCTTTATCAGCGTTTCACATGAGAAATTCAAGGCAAGAGATCAGATCATTCTAGGATGCTGCTGGATTGGAATAAAGGTCTCAATAGATTTGGATAAGAGATAAATTGTTATCTTCCTTGCTGCTGAATTGGAATAAAGATCTCAACAGATTTTGGATAAGAGATAAATTGTTATCTTCATTTTAATTTGATTAGATTAGGATTTACTTTTCAAAATTAGGTTTTCTTATCACTTTGTTGTTGCACTAGGATTTCAGATTTTGTTCGTATTTAAAGGGAGGAAAAATGAATAAAAACGATAGACTAAAATTTTGCAGAAACCTTGTGTTTCAAGATCGAAGGTTCTCTTCAACGAGCCTTAAAAATTAATAGATCGAGAGTTTCTTTCATCATTAAGCCTCGAACCCAATTGCACCGTGTCGCGATCCATAATACGGGATCATAGCACACTCCTTAACCGACATCAATTACCGTCTCTCGGAGCTTCATTGAGTGACACATGAGTTTTATACCATAATAGTTCAAGCAACTCTTAATCTCGCCCTTGTTCTTATAGAGAGGGACAAGAGTACTCTTTCTCCGTTCATTTGAGATCTAATTACTCCTCCAAATCTTGTTAAATAGATCCGTGAGCCATTTTATTACCGTCAGTCTTAACCATCTCCATACTTCAATAATGATTCCATTGGGACTAACTGTTCTCGTGCTTTCATGTTTTATTTTAGCAATATCCACAATTTACAGATATAAGAAAAAATCATAAATAATTCAAAAAACATATAGAGATGGACTATACATCACAAATGATTATTAAGCCTCCACCAACGAAGAGATTCACCTGATTGGAATTGCATGGAGGTGTTGTTTATATGATAATAAATAGCGCTTATCACAAAACTGAGGACACGAGGAACTCACAGTGCCTTCTGATGATATTTCTCCATAGTTTCCCTCCATGCAGGTAAGATATCTATACGAGACAAAAATGATCGATAGTCAACGCATGCACATTAAAAGCACAACCTATACGAACTTGTTTTGAATTGGTATTTTTCAAAAAAGGACATTAGTTTATGTAAAAGTAAACCTAAAAGAAAGATCAAATTTAGTTATCGTTTTTCTAATCTCAGCCTTGGTCCTTCTATCCCATACTTGCTGAAGATTATTGGAGTTCCTATGATATGCTTAAAAGGGGGTGCATGTATGGTCTGTGATTCACTTTGTCAACATGCACACCTTACCTTGATGTGACTTCAACATTCGACAACTAGATTCTGAACCAGTTTCTATGCAAAAGATCATTCCTTCCTAAAATATTTACCTGCATGCGGCCACATGTTTGGCCCGTAGAATGGTTTCTGTGCATCAGGATCATCTTCAGAAAACTCAATACCAATGTAATATCCCTCTTTATAATCTCCTGCAACGTGTTGAAACAAGAAGATTTAAACCCAATTAAAAACAAGAACCACAACAAATTCCAGATGGTTGTGACCAATGGAATAGCAATCATGCAAATGCCTCATTCATTATGCATTTTTTGAATATAGCGTGAGAAACTGGACCAGAATACTGTAGCTAGAAGAGGTTCATCTGCACCAATTTTAGGTCGCAGGAAAAGTCAAGAAAGAGAAACGAAGTCCTCTTTGCGCAAGTTCTATGGCGAGCCAACCTTAGGCGACTCTTTGGCTTTAGATTTTCCAGATTCAACATCCATTATCTTATAATAATGACAATTTGCTATGACATATGAATTATTGGACATAGACATAAGTTCTTTTGCACTAGTTGAAGGGGCACACATAATACATGAGCATAAAAACTGAAATAATTGTTTTCCAAATGATTTTGTATCAAAATAGACAAAAGCTAGACAATCAAGGTATTAATAAAATAATATTGAATAGGAAGTGATACTTTTGAAAACCAAAAGAGCCATATTAAAGATACCACAATGATTCTCGAAAGGGCACTTCCTTAATGTATAGTATAAATACAATATCATAACCTAAAAAATACAAAAGCCATAGGGTATAGCACAAACCATGTATCTGATTGACAGGATCCAATCGTGAATCAAAAACAGGTGTATAGCCTCGATATTTTTCATTCCTTAAAACCTTCATCTTTTCTTCCATGGGCAAACTGAAAAATCTTTTGCTTTGCAAGAAAACCTCCTCCATGAATTCATTATCAATTCCATGATTGATAACATAGAAGAACCCAGTATCTAAGCAAGCCTAAAAAATTCATTCATAAGCTAATGTGTGAGGATATGGAATCAGCTTTTGACATACAAGAGAGAGAAAAACAAGATAAACGAACTCCACATCAAGATTATTACTATCACCTCAGGTAGCAGTTCTCCAACATTGACATAAAATGTGAATAAAACAGTACCATGAAAATTCTTCTATGAAAATCAAGCCAAATGGCACATTTTTGGCTCGCATGTTGAACCAGACAAAGATAGAATTCAATATTATCGTGATTATCATAAATCTACATAAGATTATGAAAACTGTGATAGATATTATTATAAGTGTTTATTTGTATAATATTTCCCACCGATAACGAGGTCGATGATTATAATAAAACTACGAGAAACAAGAATTAGCAATTTCTAAAAAAATTGAAATTCAATCATGCAAAACCCAATCAATTACAAAACTTAAAATCCAATTACCATCCTCCATAATCTCTCTCACTCACCCGAACGAATCCATACACCAAATAACAACAGAAACACACGTGCAAAGCTTTTACATGAAGCAGAAAGCAGAGCAAAATGAGCGATGGAAAAAGTAATCGTTGGATACAATTTCTTTTGCAAAAAAAACTAATATTCAGATGGAGTGATCAAAGAGTGGGGAAAAATCCACTAAGAACACAAGGCTTCTAATAAAGCCCATCACTATTTTCGTTCAGTCTGACGTTAAACAGGATTATACATACAGAAGATGACTAAATTGTGTGAACACTGAAATAGCATAATTTGAGCTATGGATTTGCCTGTTTGAGGAGTGAAACGGAGGACTGAATATCAGGGCTAGAAAGATCGACGCAGTTCAGAGCTGAAACGCTGGCCGATTCCGGAAGTTGCGTCCTTGATTTCACCGACATAACTGCAGATAATGTTTCTTTTTTTCCTTTTTTTCCCCCACAGAATCCAAGACAAGATATCTTTAAAAATGAAATAGAGTATCTAATAATAACAAATTCCAGTAGATTGCATTTGAGGGTCAAATAGGGGTGCTTACCGGGCCGGGTCAAACCAGACCCGGCCCGGATTCGGACTGTTAAGTCCGGTCCGAAATCGGAACCGGACTTAACGGTTCCGGTTCGCCCCGGAACCGGTTAGAAACCGGTCCGGGGCGGTCCCGAAGAACCAAACCGGTAGCACCGTCGGTTCCGGTGCTACCGGTTTGGTTCCGGTTCTGGAACCGGAACCGGTAGATTTAAAAAAAAAAAAAAATTAAAAAAAACGTTGCCCTCAACGTTAACATTTGTTAACGTTGGCAACGGCTCTTAGCCGTTGCCAACGTTAACTTTTTATTTTTTTATTTTTAAAATTTTTTTAATCAAAAAAAAAAAACTATAAATAGGGGATGTTGTGTTGTGTATTGTTTCATAACAATTCTTGTAACGAAAATTACTTCACTCTCATATTTTTCTCTCAATTGTGATATCTACAATTTACTTATAGTCTTATATCATAATGGCATCTTCATCTAGCAGTGGTGCTGGTCGTAGCCGGGTCGTAGTCGGGGTCTCGTTCCGGGTCGTCTATCACTGAGTTCATCTTCTGCAATGAATTTACCTGTGCCAATTCCTGAGTTAAATGAAAGTTATGATTTTTTTGCTGACCTCAATGTTGGTGGTTCTTCTATGAATGTCGAACCACAACAATCCCAACAACTTGCCGAACCTGTTGCTGCCCAAGCCCAAGAAAGACAACATGTGGAGTCATCCGGAGCCACTACAGCAGCGAGTAGACAACCTACTCGTGCCAAAAGAAGTAAGATATGTGATCACTTTGAACTCGCTCAAAAAGAAGGTACGAATGAATCTGTTGCAATATGTAAATTATGTAAGATCCAGTATTCATATAAAGCTGGTGGTTCCAGTGGAGGCACCGGAACATTTAAAAAACACTTAGTAAAAAAACATAATTTTGATGAGACAACATTACAACCATTAAGTCGAGAAGCAACACAAGCACAAATTAATGTTCTTACTGGCACGAATTTTATTTTAACTGCTTGAATTAATCGTAGGTCACTTGTTAGATATGTGATCAGATGTGAACTACCTTTACAAGCTGAACGTGCTGGTTTTATTGAATTTGCTTCGTCTATACAACCCATGTTTAAACATATTTCCAGGCACACACTAAAAAGAAATTGTATGGACGTATTTGTTGAATATAGAAATACATTGTTTCAACATCTTTCTAGTTTGCCTTGTAGGGTTAGTTTAACATCTGATATTTGGACAAATGTAAATTCTGATTCATATCTTGTTGTCACTTGTCATTGGATTGATGATAATTGGTGTATGCAAAAAAGGATTTTGTCTTTAGATGAGTTAGATTGTGCACATACTGGTTATGTAATTGCTAAATATGTATTCAATACTTGTAGACATTATGAAATTCAGGATAAGGTATTTTCAATCACATTAGACAATGCTGCGAATAACAATGCTGCGATGCGTGATTTAAAGACCTATCTTAAACCAATGCTTGATGGTATTTTTTTCATGTTAGATGTGCATGTCATGTGATTAATTTGGCTGTTAAAGTTGGTTATGAGGACAATCACTCAGCATGTATTGACAAAATGAAATACTGCGCTAAATGGTTACGCACGAGCCGTGTTAAGCGTGATTGGAAACAATTATGTTTATCTAATGGTTTAAGGCATCTTCTTTTTCCATCACCAATAGAAACTAGGTGGAATTCGTTGTACAATTTGTTGAATGCTATGTTACCTTACAAAGATATTTTAATTCCATTTTATAATTCATATCAAATGCCTGATAGCGATGAAAGTATTTATTTGACTAATGAGGATTGGGAATTTGTTGAAAATTGTGTATCATTGTTAGGTACTTTCAAATAAGCGATGAAACGTTTCTCTGGTGTTACTTATCCAACTTCCGTTTATTTTCTTCCTTTAGTATTTAACATGCTTGATAAATTTATAGAATTTAGAGATGACTATGACTTGTATGCTTTTGTTAATGCAATGGAAACTAAATTTATAAAGTATTGGGAACAAATCCCACCCGTGCACTGCATCGCAACATTGCTAGATCCTAGTCAATGTTTATCTTTATTTGAGATATTTTTTGAATATTATGCTAAGTTTTTGGGGAAGGTTGTTGACGATCAAAAGACGTCTACAATGCAATCTCTCCAAAATATGTTTCAATTGTATTATAATCAACAGGCAAGTGAATCATCGCAACAAAGGCCTGTTGAAGAACAACCCCAAGCTCAATCTAAAGGTGGGGGCATCAATTTGCTTAGAATGCTGGGCAGGAAAAAACTTAAGGGAAAAGGACCTTCTACTAGCACGTCGACTGAGTTGCAAATTTATCTGAATTATCAATTTCTAACCGAAGACAACTTCGACGTCTTACAATGGTGGAAGTCCAATGCAGCACAATTCCCTATCTTAGCCAAAATGGCTAGAGACGTGTATGTTGTACAAGCTTCAAGCGTCGCTTCTGAATCGGCATTCTCAACATGCGGCCGTATTATTGGAGACTACAGAAGTAGTCTATCAGCTGATTCGTTATCCATGCTCACGTTACTTAAAGATTGGTTTGAAGCAGAATGCAAAAATAGAAGAGATGGGACGGTTGACGAATTCGTAAATCATTATGACGAGCAAGAAGAAGAGAACGCCAAAACAATACTTATCAATTATGAAGACTGCTAAGTACTAAATTGTAATATTTTTTTATTTAGATTTTCAATTGTCATGTCTTTACAATTATTTGTATGCATCTATATTATGAAATGAAGAAGAAATATATTGAATTTGTGATGAACATCATTGAAGAAACATTTACAACATTTAAAAAAAAAACGAAAAACCGATAAGGATCCGAACCAAACCGGAACCGGTTGGAACTGGAACCGGTTCGATACGGATCCTCAATGGACCGGACCGGTTCCGCCCATAACGGGTTCGGAACCGGCCGGTTCTGGTCCGGACCGGACCGGTTCCAACCGGTAAGCAGCCCTAGGGTCAAATATGAAAATGACCTTAAAAGAATTTTAAAGTCATAGACCTCTACAAAATTATTTTTGGTCAACTAACCTTCAAAATAAAAAATAACCAATTTATTCCAATTATATCCTTACAAATTTTAAAACTAACTTTTTATGAACATGAAATCCCTCAGTTTCTATCATCTTGAGACAAACCCAAGAGCATACTTTTGCAAGGGACTCAATGTTCATAAATCGATACAAAGAAAATAAAATCGGCCCATCATGCTTCCGAATTACAATAAAATTTTATTAAACAGATAATACCATTTTGACCATAACGGCACCGGGTGAGGTGGGTCGCAACGCCACCAGTCGAAAGCTTACTGCCTCCAGACTGTTTTACGAATGGCTCCTCACCATCCAACCTCAGCTCACGGGCGAGGTTAGTCTGCCAGTTATCCGACTCCTTCAGAAACCACACAGCACAGCCCTAATTCGTTTCCTACCTTAGGGCGTAAGGTATAATCAAGATATAAAAAGATTTAAAGGAATCTGGGAGATAGATGGGCAAAAGCCTTATTTTTATTCTGGAATACTTATAACATCTCTTACATTAAAACTTCTCCTTTTGGGAGAAGACGGACTTGTTTAGCCTCTCATATAGATGAGGCTTGACTCAAGAACACATAAACATATAACAAACAGAACAATATTACAGACACTTATGAAATTCAAGAAAGAAAAGAAATATTACCAAGCTAAGAAAGCTGAAGATTACAAAGCTCGGAGACTACAATATTTATTTTTCAGAAAACTATGGAGAATTTTCGATGTCCTTAGCTTCCTGAATGCCTTGGTATTTATAGAAGTCTGGAGGTAGATGTGAAATCCGGACTTCAAATCTTGTTGATAATCAGACGTCATTGCATGCGTCTTCTCTCTTGTTAGGTATCTTGTGGTCCCTTCGACTTTCGGCCGAAGAGTGGTCCTACCATTTTGTTTTCTTTTTTAAATGGTAGTGGTCCTCGTCAGAGTCAAATGTCTCTTGTCTCCCTGTGGTCCCTAAAAATGTGGCTTTTGCAGTCCGCGTGGGAATCTTCCACGTTTGCCAGGTCCTGCTTTGTCATCTTTCTTTTGGTCCCGTTTGACAGGGAACCCTTTCCCGAACAGTGGCTCTTTCTGTTCTGGGCAGCTCGGGCAGATGTAGTCCAGCCATCTTCCCACATGAGCCATGTTACAGAACCTCCGGCTAGTTTCTTTGGTTGCCGGAATCTTGTTTTCCCATAATATTTGCCTCTTCTTTTCAAAGATATCCTCGGCAAATTTTGTAGTATGGCTTGTCATGGAGTTAACCATGAATGATCCGTTCGCTGTTTTCGGGAAGATTTTGAACGGATACTTGACTTTGTACATCTCAGTAAGACAGACCCATAATCCCCATGCTCTTCTGGTGGTAATGTCATCTTCTGTGAGCGGGGAAACTAGTGTTGTTCCTTCAGGCGGTGGTTTTATTTGATCCATCGCCTTCCAGTTAGGTCTCTATAACTTTACAAAATGAAAGCTAGGGTGAAGACCTTTTTCTGTAATTTCTGGGGCTGCAGTAATGAATTTCAGCTCCAGAACATCTCCTCGTCCAAGTGTATGATTATTTTGCCATGAGTCATACACTCCTTCATAGATCCAATCCGGTAATTTTATGATTTCCGGAAAACTTGGTGCTGTGGTAAAGACTGAGCTAGGCAGCCAAAATCAAACCACTCACGAACACTTTCTGGTTTGACACCAGGATGCATCCACATTCTTGGGTATTTTCCTGACCAGTCTGCAGTAATTTTTCCATGAATTATACCCACTCTTGTACAAAGTGTCTCCCATGATCTTTGGTATTCCTGAAAAGGGGAATTTGGGGAAACAATATTCTCGTTAGTATTAACCTTAGATTTGCCCGCCGATGGCCTAAGATTAATCTCTCCATCTTTAACCCCTGAGGTGTTGGGTTGGATTGATTCTTCGGATATCCCAGATACCTTGGAATCAATTTTTCCTTCGGTATCTTCCCCGAAAGGATCAATACTAGGACATGTAGTGGTGGTACTTGAATCCTCCACACCGGTTGATGAGCCCGGCTCTCTGAAACACGACTTTAGCTTCACTGCTGAAGCATCCCGTCGGAGGGGAATATAAAGACTGTCCCATAAACAGGTGTGAGCCTGCATGGTAGCCTTCATAGCCTGTTGGACCTTCGTGAGATCCAGTTCCTGTACTTGACCCGCAACCTGAGAATTAATCACCAGGCCGTTGATCTTCTTGTCTAGCTCCTCCAGATTTTCATGGAGGTGCTTTGATCTCGTGATGATGGAATTAGCTTCACTCGCTTCCATCTCTCGTCAAAAAATCTGCAAGAATATTTTTATCAGATTTAATAATGACAATATCATAATCATAATATTGGCATTCAGCTTGCCATCTTAGAAGTCTAGCCTTTTCTGGTTTTGATTCAATTTTATTTTTTAAAAAGGCTTTGACACTTGTATAAATTTCTTTGCAAGCAGGAAAAGTGGCCATTCTTAAAAGCCTTTCGAACAGCAAAGAACTCCTTCTCGTTGATGTGCCATCTGATAACTCCGTTGTTATCAAATAGACCACTACAATATCTGCAAGGCACTTCTCCTTCTAGTGTAATTTTTATGAGAACTGTCGCCCAGCAATGATCACTGACATCTGTGTACAATACTAGTTCATCCTCATCGTTTGGTATTGCAAGCTTTGGTAGTTGCCTGCAAACCTTCTTCAGTTGTTTGACAGCTTGTCTAAGATCGTCATTCCACTCAAACTTAACATCCTTTTTGAGTAGTGGACTGAACACCTTCCTGTGGTTTGCTAGATTGTTGATAAACATCCATCGAAATTAACAACTCATAAAAAACTCTGAAGTTGTTTTAAATCCTTGAGGTCATCCGGATATCCTTGTACTTTTTCAACAATATGATTCTGCAGGATAATCCCAGATTCGTTGATCTCAACTCCAAGGAACTCGATTTGTCTTGTAGCGAATACTGCTTTCTTCTCGGAAAGTACTAATACTTCTGTCAGGATCGATTCCGGGGGTGGGTTGCCATTCCACACCGGAGTTCAACCAACTTGAGCTTCAATAGCTCGTGTTCTTGAATAATTGCACAGAGAGATTATATCGAGTTCGGTTACAAAACCGAGCGGAATACACTCGACATAACCCGCTCTATAACCGATTAAACATTTGAAAGACATTTTAAAGATATGCGAGAAAGTAAATAAACAAGCATTTGTTTATGGAAGTTCTAAGGTGGTGTAATCCTTCTACGTCTCCCCTTCTTCCACCTCATGGAAGGATTCCACTAGAAGACTTTGATTTATACAACCCCGTTGTACAAACCCAATCCAGTTGGGAATTCCCCATCCAACTAGAACTCCTAGCAACTCAATTATGTATGTTCTTTAATGTCTCACATACAAAGACCTCTCATCGGTTGTGATAAATCATCAACCGTTACAATGATATTCACTCATCTATTAAGCTCTCATATACATTGAATAGAGTGAATACATACGGCACAAATGATCTCTAACTAGATCTGATATAGCAAGGTAAGTGGTGCCAAAGGTTTGGGGAGTGCTCTTCATTTAGCAACTTTTGTCTTTGAAGTTCCCAAATTGAATCCCAAATGGGTTTGCTTTGTAAGGCTTGGATTGATCTTCAATCCGCTGTTATTGAGCTTCCAAATCATGTATATATAGCCCCAAGTAATGATATATACGTTAGACACAAGAATATGCCCGTTGGAGAAGGTTCTGCACCATTCCCGAGCTTGCAACGGTCATATTCTGGTTTCTGGGCTCTTTGTATTTCGGATCGGACTGGCCGGATCAGTTTGGGCAGATCATTCTGGCCGGATCAGCATGGGTAGATCAGTCTGGCCAGATCAGCTTGGGAAGATCATTCTGGTCCGGATCAGTCTGGGCAGTTCAGTCTGGTCCGGATCAGTCTGGACAATCAGCTTGATACAAAAGAGATTGATAAACTTGCTCTTTTGATCTGTTGCGTGTAGCTCTTGATTCTTTGATTTATGGGCAAAGTGATACACATGCAAGTTGTAGCCCTTTCTCTTAGCTTTCCACGGAATCAAGAATCGCTCGATTTCGAGTTCGTATGAGAGAGTTATGCTCGAAATACGAGGCGATACTCCTGCTGTCTGTTTGCTGGATGCAGCAGCACATGGCGTGACTTGCAGAAACTTTTTGGCCATCTTAACATCTGATTCAGTATTTGACTTTCAAATATGACTTGTAGATCTTTGTCTTAGATTTCCAACCCATACTGAATAGTTTCATTACAATAAGCGAGCTGCGAGTTATGGCCAATAGACTGACAGCCGCTTGCTGAAACAGCTTGCTGTTTTTTTCGTGGTACAGCTCGATCTTGCAGGCGTCTTTTATCCTTGATAACATTCGAACTAGCCGATCTGTTGTGAAATATGACTTTTAGTATTTTGAGTTGGCTGTTCAACCTCTTTATAATCACGTCATTTCGATATCCGAGCTATTAGATATGATCGAAACAATCCGCTCTGCCAGAATTTCAATCTTGGTCCAGCTTGATATTTTCAAGCTACTTCTTTGTAATTCATCAAGCTTCTAATCATGATCTATGAACTGCACACTTGATGAATTATGTTAGCAACACAATAACAAGTTTTGTTAACATCAAAACCAAGATTATCCGGGTTCCCAAAACCCAACAATCTCCCCCTTTTTGATGATCACAAAACTTAAATAAAAATATGAACATTAAAGCACAATGTTGCATAACAAGAAAAAACCATATTTTTAAACAACATATTTCTCTCCCTTTTTGTGTGAATCAAAAGGAAGACAAATAAAATTTACTCCCCCTTAAGGATTGAGATTAAACTCTCCCCCTTAATTTTAAAATGTTTGAAAATTTGAGCAAGTGAGAGGCAAATGGGGTAGGCTAAAAAAAATTAAAAAAATGCAATGCACATTAATTTTTGAACAAAAATAACCTCTTTTGATGATGGATGAATCATACTTGGCAATAAATTTGAATTTCTTGACAAAACTCAACAATGTCCATTTCATCTTTCAGCGGTGACAGCACATGAGTCAACTTTGCAGAATAAATTGCTTTTGCTCGTGAAGAATTAGGCTGCAAGACCTATACCGCTGTGATCCTCTATGAGTCTAGTTTGCAACGCAAAACACGGTTTGTCATTTGGACATCTCAGCAAGAAGTTATGCCAATTTTCCCAAAGTCGCTGCAAGCTGCCAGAAAACTAAAATGCATCGAAAATTGTTAGAAAAAATCTCAAAATAAAAATTTTAAACTTAAAATGAGTTTAGAACAGATTGAACGAGAATTTGAACATTTAAAATAGATTTTAAAATTATTCGTGCAAAATGAATGCAATGAAATTGATTTTTATTCTAAAAATTTTCATACACCAAATTTTGAAAAAATATGCTATGAAATATTTCATGCTCATGAGAAAATTTTTGTTAGTTCCGGACCTTATCGATGAGATTTTAAAGATGACAAAACATATCAGACCGGATCGAGAGAAATCAGACTGACCAGATCGATCTCTCAAAACAGATCAAGCTGATGAGGCATATCGCATATCAGACCGGATCGATAGAAATCAGACTGACTAGATCGAACCTTCAGATCGATCTCAATCTTTATCAGATCAGAGCAGTCAAGGATGAATATAGATTGGTTCTTCAGTCCGAATCATTAACAGCTATTTATTGAAGCATTTAATGTCGCAATTAATGCTGAAAAAGACCATAGACTGAAGATTACCATAAAAGGTAAGAAGACAAAGAAGAGCTTACCTGACAGTCGCCAAAAGCATGAACCAGAATGGCAAGTACCTTAAAGAAGAAGACTGTAGCTTACTCAAAGCTTAAGCAGAGTCAAAAGTTGCACATTAAGGGAATAATATCGTTGGTACATGCAACTATAAAAGGATGCAACAGAAGATCTCAAAAAAAGGGAGTCTGATCAATCGAAAAACGCACAAGAAAGGAAAACAGCACAAATAAAAAAAACAAATAAATTCAAACTATTTTGTTAGTTCCGGACCTTATCGATGAGATTTTAAAGATGACAAAACATATCAGACCGGATCGAGAGAAATCAGACTGACCAGATCGATCGCTCAAAACAGATCAAGCTGATGAGGCATATCGCATATCAGACCGGATCGATAGAAAACAGACTGACTAGATTGAAGCTTCAGATCGATCTCAACCTATATCAGATCAGAGCAGTCAAGGATGTATAAATATTGGTTCTTCAGTCCGAATCATTAACGGCTATTTATTGAAGCATTTAATGTCGCAATTAATGCTGAAAAAGACCTTAGACTGAAGATTACCATAAAAGGTAAGAAGACAAAGAAGAGCTTACCTGACAGTCGCCGAAAGCATGAACCAGAATGGCAAGTACCTTAAAGAAGAAGACTGTAGCTTACTCAGAGTATAAGCAGAGTCAAAAGTTGCACATTAAGGGAATAATGTCGTTGGTACATGCAACTATAAAAGGATGCATCAGAAGATCTCAAGTTGACTCTCGCTGATCAATCAAAAAACGCACAAGAAAGCAAAACAGCACAAGCTTACAAGCTCAGAAGCTCTCGAGCTGAAATTCTTCTTAAGCACGATTACATTGTAATATTTGATCATTTTAGGATCACTGTGTGCATAGACAGAAGTCTATCTTGTGTATTCTGTATTGAAAGATAGAAGTGAGAAATTATTGTAACTGTCAGATAGAGTGTGTCTGAACAGATCGAGTGACTAGGAGTTTCAGTCTGGTAGTGAGGTAAATCCAGCTGAATCGGGTTTGTACAACAGGATTGTATAAATCAAAGTCTTCTAGTGGAAACCTTCCTTAATTGGAAGAAGGGGAGACGTAGAAGGATTACACCACCTTCGAACTTCCAGAAACATATTCTGTGTCTTATCATTCTATACTCCTTCTGTTATTCAAAGCCATCGAGCCGTTCTTACTAATTTGAGAACAGACCGTTCCGCACTAAAACATTCAGTGGTCTGTTCTGCAAAAGAGTTGATTAAGAAACAGATTTCGTCTCACTAATCCGAACGAAATCACAAGTGATTAATTTTTAATAGGAGTGTTCATTCACCCCCCCTCTAAACACTCCGGAACGATCCTAACAAGTGGTATCAGAGCAGGTCATCTTAATCAGCACAAAGACACTTGAGCTGATGGCATCATTCAACAAAATTCCTATGTTCTCAAAGAAGACTATGATAATTGGAGAATCAGAATGCAAGCTCATCTGGCAGCACAGGATGACGATATGTGGTTCTTCATCACTGATGGACCAATGAAGATTCTGAAAGTCAATATAGCAGTATCCATTACTGGTGGTGAACCCCAAATGGTCGAGAAGGATAGATCCCTCTGGACGAACGAAGAAAGAAAGAAAGCAAACCTCGACAACGTTGCCAAAGACATCTTGTTCAAGACATTGGACAAGAACATGTTCAGTAAAATCAAAATGTGCTCAACTGCCAAAGAAATTTGGGAGAAGATAGCACAGCTATGTGAAGGGACGACCAGACCAAGGAAAACAAGCTGACTGTTGCTCTTCAAAGATTTTAGAGCATAAAAATGAAGATTGGAGAAACTCTAAATGAGTTTGATGAAAGAGTTACTGGTATTATCAATGAACTGAACGGTCTGGGCAAGGAATACTCAAACAGAGAGATCACTCTGAAAGTTATGAGAGCCCTGCCAAAGAATGAGATGTTAAGACCATTGCAATGAGGGAATCCAAAGATCTGAACAAAGTTAAACTTCATGATCTGTTCGCAGATCTTAAAGCATATGAGTTCGAACTGATCTGCAGAGGTGAAGCAGAGCCATTCATCTCTCAACCAAACAAAGCACTGGCAGCCATTCCAGACCAGGACCGCCCCACAACAGATCGATCTATCGAACAGATAAGTAATGATGCTATGTCATTAGTTATCAAGAAATTTGGTAAATTCATGTCTAAAAATTAGAGGAACTTTAACCCTCTCATCATTATAATCAAGAAAGGACGATGCTGTTAATGATCAGGCTTGCTACAATTGTGGTAAGATCGGACATTTTATTGCAGATTGCACCAGACCGAAGAAAGAAGAACGTAAAGAGAAGCATCGTGATGACAGGAAAAAGAAGCACTACAAAGACCGCAAAATCATGGAAAGTCCCAAATGTCCTAGTAGCAGAAGAAGGAAACAACAAATGGGCTCAGACTGATTCAGACTCAGAAAGCTCTGAATATTCTTCCAGCGAAAGCGAAGAAGATATTCAATGTCTAATGGCAGACGAGACTATGAGTCAAACAGACGAGGTATTCGATCTTGACTCAAATGAATTTACACATGAAGAGCTCATGTCCGCACTGCAAGACATGGCTAATGATTATAGACTCTTAGCTGAATCATTTGAGAAAAGTAAAGCTAAAGCCAATGATCAAATGGATGAGCACAACAAACAAGCTACTCTGAGCAGGGTGAGTGCAATAATCTAAAGATCGAGCCGAATAAGCTGAAAAACTCTTATGATCAGCCTCCATGAAGAAAATAAGAGAATTAGCACACAAAATGCTAAGCTTTCTCATATCTTCAAAACATGGACAAAATCCAGAACATCCTTGGAAGAATTGCAAGAGGTACAAAGAAATGTCGTGATGTTACAGGCATAGGCTTTGATATCAAAGACTGCACCAAAGATGAATCTGAACTGTTGCTGGTAAAGAACAAATCAAACAAATGACATTTGTTAAATCCAGCACAGTATATGAGACTGAAGCACCTATAATTCAAACGGGAGTCTCTTTTGAGAATCAAGGTTTGAGAAAAGGGATTGGATATGTCAACCAAGCTAAAGAAAGGCACCAGCAAGCTTTGCGTCTTTCAGACCAAATCTAATGTGCAAGATCTAAGGCAAGGAAGACAATACAATTACTATAATTCAAAACCAGTTCAACGAAGATATAGACTACCCTATGAGAATAAAAGGTTTCCATATCGCACACATTATCAAACACAACATCGAAATAGATCAGCTCACATCACACCAGACACACACAAGCCATTAAAGCTGATACAGGTGTGGGTTCCCAAAGGGCTAATCCGTTCTGGACCCAAGTAGGATTGGGTACCAACAATAATTATGTTTGATGACAGGTACCAAAGAAACTTGCATCAGACTAGTACTTGGACAGTGGTGTTCTCGTCACATTGACTGGAAACATCGAGCTGCTGTCTGAAGTCACAGAATGTACTGGACCAAAGATCATCTTCGGAGATAACTCAAAGGGTAAGACCGTGGCAAGGGTAAGATTGTCCATGGTAATATTATTATCAATGATGTGCTGTTAGTTGAAAATCTATGCTATAATCTGATTAGTATAAGTCAACTATGTGATAATAGTTTATACTGTAGAATTTCACAACACACTTGCACTGTTAAATCGTCAGACGGTATGACCATGCTTGTAGGAATCAGAAATGGAAATACATATAAGATTAACTCGAACTTTTGCTCAACCTGATAATCCTACTTGCTTCATCGCTAATAATGATAAAAACACTGGCTATGGCATAAACGCTTGAATCATCTTAATTTTAGGACTATATCTAGCCTGTGTAAACATGATTTAGTTGTCGGTCTGCCCAAGATCGACTTGCTAAGGATAAGATCTGTGAAGCATGCCAAATGGGCAAACAGATCAGATCATCCTTCAAAAACAAGAATGCAAAATCCTCCTCACGCTGCTTAGAACTACTGCATATGGACTTGTTTGGTCCTATACACTAACAAGTTTAGGGGGAATGCGGTATACTCTTGTTGTTATTGATGATACTCACGTTTTACTTGGACTATATTTTTGAGCAGTAAAGATCGGAACGGTCCGAAATTGATCAAGCTGTTGAAACGCACTCAGAATGAGAAATCATCCAGCATAGAAAGGATTTGAAGTGACAAAGGCACTGAGTTTTCAAATCAGAATCTTGAATCCTTTCTAGAAGATCATGGAATTAAGCATGAATTTTCAGCCGCCCGAACTCCCCAACAAAATGGAGTTGCATAACGAAGGAACAGAACGCTTAAACAGGCAGCAAGAACAATGCTTGCTGATTCTGGAATTTCGCAAAAGTTCTGGGCAGAAGCTGTAAATACTGCATGCTACACTCAAAATCGGTCTATGATTAACAAGAAGTTGAATCTCACTCCATATGAGATATGGACTGGTAACAGACCGTCTATCTCTCACCTTCATGTATTTGGTTGCAAATGCTTCGTTCACAACAATGGTAAGAATCATCTTACAGCATTTGCTAAAGCAAATCAATAACGGGATATTCTTAGGATATTCATCTATTAGCAAAGCTTTTAGAGTTTTCAATAATCGCACTTTAACTGTAGAAGAATCTGTCCATGTGGTTTTGATGATCTTTGTATTGAGGGTACAAGGAATCAATTCAAATCAGATGGAAAACATCCATCTCGAACTAACATGATGAGATTGTAGATACAGGTCAAAGACAATCACCAGAACCTGAAGTCAGACATACCAGGATGGAAATCATCCAGTCTTCTCATCAGTCAGTTTATATGTATGAGATGTAAGATATAGATTCTCACTCAACAGAACATTCAATAACCAATCATATGGAATCCAGATCATATGACTGTAATGGAATTGTAAGCTACAGATACAGCCAATGAATTCATAACATCTAAACTAAAGACAAAACAGATCCTGCAATGACATCCACTACATGATCGAGCAATGAAGCTCCTCAGATCGAGCTCTGGATGTTCCTCACTCTAATGTTAAAAAGATGCTGACAATGCACTATTACTCATCCGTCTGACCAGACAATCCAGAATCGAGTTATCTGTCAAAGAGGCATCCACCTGATCTAGTAATTGGAAGTCCTTCTGCACCAATTAGAACCAGAGGACAGATGATGGATGAATTCACTCATGCTGCTTTCATATCAAATCTGGAACCTAAAAAGATTGATGAAGCGTTGACTGATTTCAATTGGATTAAGGCCATGCAAGAAGCTTAATCAGTTTAACAAAATCAAGTTTGGAGTCTAACCCCCACGCCAAGCGATCTGCCTGTATTGGAACCAGATGGGTTTGTTCAAACAAGCTAGACGTAGATGGAGTTGTGGTTAGAAACAAAGCCAGACTGGTAGCACAGGATTCCGACAAGAAGAAGGAATTGACTTCGATGAATCTTTTGCACCAGTCGCCAGACTTGAAGCAATCCGAATATTTCTTGCTTATGCTGCTTTTAAAGACTTCAAGGTATATCAAATGGACGTTCAGAGTGCCTTTCTTAATGGTAAGCTTCAGGAGGAAGTCTACATTGAGCAACCTCCAGGATTTCAGAACCACTCCTTTCCTAATCATGTATATCTACTGAATAAAGCAGTATATGATCTGAAACAAGCACCAAGAGCCTGTAATGATACTCTGTCTCAATTTCTGCTGAACCATGATTTTCAGATCGGCTCAGTAGATAAAACTCTATTTAAATTTATTAAGGGGGAACATACTTTGTTAGTTCAAATTTATGTTGACGATATCATTTTTGGTCAACTAACCCCAAATTATGCGAGAAATTTTCTAAGTTAATGCAGGGACAGTTTGAGATGAGTATGATGGGCGAACTTTCATTCTTTCTGGGTCTCCAAGTCAAACAGCTCAGCAATGGCATTTTCATCAAATCAAACCAAGTATACCAAGGAGCTACTCAAGAGATTCGGAATGGAAACATGTTCAACTGCATCAACTCCAATGAGTCCTACAATCAAGTTAGATAAAGACGAAGGGGAACAGCATTTGAAGTGTCTATGTATCGCGGACTGGTCGGATTGCTCTTGTATCTTACAGCGAGCCGGCCTGATATTATGTTTTCAGTCTGTATGTGCTAGATTTCAGTCAGAACCAAAGCAATCACATTTCATTGCTGCTAAGCGTATTCTGAAATATTTGAAGGGATCTCAGAACGTTGGTCTTTGGTATTCCAAAGATTCAAATTTCAGCTTATATAATATTCAGACGCTGATTATGCTGGCTGTAAGATTGATCGCAAAAGCACCAGTGGACATGTCAATTCCTAGGTGAAAGATTGATCTCTTGGTTTTAGCAAGAAGCAAACATCTATTGCCACATCTACAGCTGAAGCAGAATATCTTGCCGATGGAAGCTGTTGTGCTCAAATGCTTTGGATCAACACCAGCTCAAAGACTATGGCATTCAAGCTGTTGAATCTCCGATATTTTGTGACAACACAAGTGCAATTGCCATAACGTATAATCCAGTTTTGCACTCTCGAACAAAACACATTGATATGACATCATTTTATTCGAGATCATGTTGGCAAAAGGAGATTCGGATCGAGCATATTTCAACAGATCAGCAGGCAACAATATCTTCTTCACCAAACCACTCCTGAGGCTAAGTTTAATTACTTTCGTCAAATTCTTGGTTTAATAGATTTATCTTAATGTTTTTAGAAGTATCTTTCTTTTAGTTATCATTTAAAGGTTGTATGCTGGCACAGATTGATAATACAATTATCAGAACGACACAGACCGGTCCGAACTTTCAGACCAATCTATGTCAATCTGATGTTATCCCATGATCTGTCTGGTCACAAATCGTTAAATAAAATATTGTTTAAAACAGCCCGGACTGATCGCAAATTTTAACCGCCTTATCTCTCTTTTATCCTAACCGTTTTATTTTGAATTATTAATGATCAGTCATCGAGATAAAGACACGTGTCTTCTCTCTCTAATTTAGCGGGATGAACATTTCATTTCTCATTCACTTTTTACAATTTATCGTTGTCTGCTCTCTAACTCTCTCATATTATTTTTCAAACTCTTCGTATTTCTCCATTACACTACAATGGTCACTATCACTCACAACTCTCTCTCTCCGTTGAGTTCGATGATATCTACAGGGCTGAAGATACAGAGATGGTCTCTATTTTCCGAGCTTTGGAATCGTCTGGTTTAAGGAATTTTCTGGAGTGTGGCAAGGTGGTTTACGAATCCGAGATTCGCGAACTGTTCGCCAATGCTGTATCACAGAGGTCTTTCATCTCCACCACCGTAAAGGGAAAATCCTTTGAAATCTCTCAGTCGACGCTGGCAAAGACCTTTGGTCTTCCCAACTCCGGACTGACTGAGTTTGGCCAGATTCCTCAAGCTTCTCTCACAGCTCTTCAGGGAAGGTATCTATCTTTGGCCACCGCCTGCAGCCTTCATTCAAGAAGAAGGAAATGCTCTTTCATTTCCAGGTGTTATGCGAGATCGTTGGTAAGCCATTATTGGGCAAAGCCGGAAGCTTTGACGCCGTCACTGCCGAGAATTCAGGGCCATGGCTGCTATTGTTTCTGGACAGAAGATGAACTGGTCCGTTATTCTATTTGGAGTCCTGTTGGAAACAGTGATTGCCTCCAAACAGGCCGTCTACTTTGTTGTTCCTCTCAGCAAGCTACTGGAGACTTTGGACATCGAGCTAGGGAAGCAGTCTGCTCTAAGTCCCTTCAAAATTCTCAACTCCAAAGGGCTAGCACTAATGAAGTCCAAGAGTGCTCCACCTACTCCTTCCGATCTGGTGGCTGTCAAGATTGAGAAATGAGCAGAACAGACTGCCACTAAAAAAACTCGGGTCAAGCGCAAATTGACCATTCAGACAGACTCCGAGGAAACTCAGTCTGCTCCGTCATCACCACACCAGCCCCTTCCCAAAAAGCCAAGAACCCAGATCACCAAGCCACACAAACCTTACCTCTCAATACCCTACCCATATTGCCTCCCACAAAAGCCACCCCTGCACCTCAACCTACAACCCAACTTTCAACCGCTTCAACCACTGCACCCAAAGTAACCATCCGAGTCCCCTCTGCCATCCCCGTGGTCAAATGGATTGTTATCACTGAGTTGGGAGACTACACCCAATCAGGATCAAATATCCATCTTCCACAGGCAAGGGCAAAGCCACTCTCACTGAACCCCTCTCTTCCAAACCCAAATCTGCCGCGTAAACACCATCGACATCACTATGGAGGATGTTGAAGAGAAGGTGGCGCTCGTTGTAGTCTTTGATGAATATGTTGAGTACAGAACAATCAACCACATTGAGATGTTCTTCGGCAAACTGAAACGCCTACAGAAAATGGAAGAAGAAGTCCTTAAGGGGACAGAGACAGATGATGTTCGAATTGCTGTACAGCGCAAAGATCTCTTTAAGGCCAACCAGCGATTCAGACTGGCGAATGCGCTTTTTGGATGCTAAGAAAGTAAATTTCGATCCGCACACTCCAACTGCCAAAGATGATGATGCTATTATCGCTCAATTGGAAATGGATATCCATGCTCTTCACTTAGCTGTCCGATTTCACGACAGAAACTCAGCATATCCACTCCAGTACCCAGCCCGGATCATCCATCTGCGAGCAAGACTCTGGCAGAACCTTTCATAGAGGTTGTTCCCTCTGGAGCACCCAGAACAGATAGCAGACCAGACAGCAGAACGCATAGCGGATCAGACAGCGGAGCAGCCAATGACTAATGCTCCGTCTACTACAGAAGATGAACCCTTGAACGTTTTGTTGGACTCTCCAACAACGTCTTTCCTCTGGGATCATCAGTCTCCCATGTTCAACTCAGTCCAACCGCCGCACTTACAACAGTTGGCGCACCAGAGTTCGTCGATCCGGATTTGTTGGTGTCCACCGTTGTTGCAGCTCTGCAGATTGAGGAGCCTTCCAGACCCAGCACTCCTCCAGTCCAATCAGATGAAGATATGGCCTTCATAGAAGAATTCTCTTCGGACTTGGTCACCTTGATCAGGTCCGAAAGTCGCCAAGCTGCTATGTCTTCAATCATACCAATTGCTGTAGACGCTGATCAAGCCTTGTCATCATCGGATCACTCTCCAAGCCAGCTATCTGATGCAGCTCCGTCCCTGGCAAGGACCCTTCAGCACCTATCTAACAACTGTCTTGTCTCTTTCCAACGAGTTATAGAGGTTATCAAAGTCAGAGGACTACATCTTTGGACTTTGATTCATTTAAAGAGAAGATGGCAGCCAGTATTAGCAGCATTCAATGAGGACTGAACGACTTGTTCTCTCAGCAAGCTACTTATAAAAACACCTGAGAAAATAGCAGATCGAGCTGGCCACTGAAGTCAGAGCATCCGTCGCCAATCCCTTCGCGCTCAAGACACTCGTCTTGACGCTATCAGCGCTCAGCTAGCACAAGTTGTCGATTTTTTTCAAGAGATTGCTGCTGACAAAAGGGGAAAGAGAAAATACTTCAAGCCGCATCCATCTCAGTCTTCAAGAAAATAGAATAATCAGACTGTCTGTATATAGGATTTTTGGTGATATAAAAATCCTTCTTTGTTAAGTCCTTGTTCATTTATTTTGAAATAAAAAAAAAAGGCTTAATCGATCCGAAATTCACTTAATAATGTTATATGTCATTTATTTTGAACAAGAAGAAGTAATCGATCCGAAAGTATACGCTTCAGAGTTCTTAAAAGACTGGATAAAAAGATTTAGAAGCTAGGTTTTGTCATCATCAAAAAGGGGGAATTTGTTAGTTCCGGACCTTATCGATGAGATTTTAAAGATGACAAAACATATCAGACCGGATCGAGAGAAATCCTACTGACCAGATCGATCGCTCAAACAGATCAAGTTGATGAGACATATCGCATATCAGACCGATCGATAGAAATCAGACTAACTAGATCGAACCTTCAGATCGATCTCAATCTTTTTATCAGATCAGAGCAGTCAAGGATGAATATAGATTGGTTCTTCGTCCGAATCTTAACGCTATTTATTGAAGCAT